>CATIWQ010389259.1:0-14104 GCA_949673415.1 Euphorbia schlechtendalii
TTTCATTAATTGGTTTGTCAATTATTTGACAATGTGGATTTAAAGTCATTAATGGTTTGAAATAAATTCTGTAACAGACACATATGACTTCAGATCCAGGGGCATAATTATACCCATTAGTTTTAACATTTAATGTTAACGCATCAAGAATATTGACATCTGACAAGGATAATTGTAAATTGGGGTAAACATTAAAATATACTGGGCCATGGGCCAAACTGGACTGTATTAAGCCCATTAGAGATTGTTTCCAATCTAAATTTCTAGCATCTCTCAAAGCTGCTATAAAACTTTCGGGTAAACCTTCTAATGTTAAAGGTTTAAACGCGACTTGCACTAATCCTAGATGTAGGAATTTGTAAATTCTGCGATATTTTTGAATGTCAGAGCAGTTTAACAGTTTAATTAACATTTCATCTTTATTAAGTGAAATTGTTTCTTCAAATGTACCATATTTATAAATGGTTTTAGGATTAATTTCTAGGATAGTCCACTTATTAAGTAAATCTAGGTTTTCAGGAATATCATATTCCTGCTCTAAGCTATTTTTAACAGCTTCTCTATTGGGCCTAATGATATTCATTAGTTTTAAAAAATGTGTTACGTATAAAACAACAAGCTCTGATACCATACAAGACAGGATCGGACCATACATGATGGTATTATACAGATACAGAACTTACTTAGTAAAAAGTATAATTAAACGTATAAGTAAACAGTAAATACGTATATAGTAACAGTAACATAAGTATAAATAAACAGTAAAATACAAATAGTAGAACAGTAGAATACATATATATAAACAGTAAAATACGATACAGAATATAGAATACACAAATTAATATAACATAGAATTGTACAGCAATAATTCACTGAAACGAATACCATGCTAAGCATCTTAATTAAAAACAGAACATAGGATAATTTTACTAAATTAAAAGACTGTCAAAAACATTAATTTCGGCAGAGTCAACATAGAACGCCTAAACGCCTAATTATGGCAACAACGGCTAAATGCGACTTGAGCTTAGTCAAAAAGTTCTGACTGTCTAAAAATTTAACCTATTTATATTATTTTAATAATTAGTGTATTATTATTAAGTTCAATACAATTCATTTAAGTTGAGGTCCATTAAGTTCAGTACAGTTAAGATCAATTAAGGTTAGTTAAGTTAAGTTAAGTTAAGTTTAGTTAAGTTGAGTTCAGTTCGGTTTCAAAAGTTAACAAGACCTTATCCCATACAATTCATATACCTTTTATATAACTTTCCTTTTATTTTTTATACATTTCCTATATGTTTCAAATAATTTTTTAAAAAGCCTATAATTTTATGTAATTTTTTAGGGTAAATTTAAAAATCATACCTTGTGGTTTTGTCGTTTTGCAAAAAAGTCATTGTGGAATTTTTTTTGCAAAAGAGTGCATATGGTTTAAAAAGTTAGGGAAAAAAGGATTTCTAATGTCAAATTAAATCATGAATAGGTGTATTCATGTTCATTTTAAAGTGAAATTTTACACGTAAGTTAATAAAAATACAATACACCTCACAATTTTTAGAATTTTTTTAAAACATAAATATTTTTTTAATTTAAATGTAATGATAAATTTTAAAATATATAATAAAATGAAGAATTTCTGAAAATTACATAAAATATTTTGATGTATAATTGTTAAATAATATAATTAAATTACTTGAATTTTGAATTGATTGAAATATGTATCGTAACATTACTATTTTTAATGAAAAAATATTTTTTTTCTCTTTTTGTTAATTTTGAAACCACGAACATTTCTTGGAACAAAAATTTCACAATGATTTTTTTACAAAACGATTAAATCACAAGGCATGATTTTTAATTTACCCCTTTTTATACCTATATCATATTATAGGAAGCAAAAACTAGTTTGAACTTGTGAACAATTATTCAGCTTTTATGTTATCACAATCATTTGCTATTTCAAGTACTTTATCAAATTATTGAATGTTTTCCATCATATATTCCAACACATACATAGAGTTGACAAACTTGGGAAAAGGATTTGTCATATAAGTTGTAATTAGAAGGTAAAGTATTTTTTTTTAAAAAACATTTAGAAGGCAAAGTATAACATTTGCCATTAACATATATCATATCATAATTCAAACAAGGTAATTATGAGTAACTAGACAAAATTTTTAATTAAAACTAAATATTTATAATTGGTCTTATAATTTTAAATCATCTTCAAAGTTCCACTAAACATGTGATGCTTATTTTCTTAAAAGCAAAGCCATCTAATTTATGATTATTTTAAATTATAGCTCAGGTAATAGTTCTTTGAAAAATAAACATTATCAATTCTTCTCAATTATGATATAATATTCTTTTATTAAATCAATAGGCTTGAGTGATAAACTAACTAATTAATTATTAGTTTCAATTTATTAAGGTCCTACGAGTTAAAATTAACATTTTCTTGTTACTAGTAGCATATTATAATATTAAGCAAACTTCTTTACAATAAATGAAATCTAACATTGTTTATGAGTCCTAATTTTTTAAAATTTCTAACAAGTAACAAGTTACATTAATGAGGCTATGTTCATTTTTGGGGCCCTAACGCTAATCTTAAATAGTTTTGATAAACTTAACAAACTTTACAATCATGATCAAAATGAAAAAATGGATATAATAACATGGGTATGGAATGAACAACATGAACTTCAAATAGAATAGTACCAAATTCATTACAAACCAATGGAAATTATCCTTTTAAACGTTAGGAATATCAATATAAAGCACTTGAAACTAATTAAGAAAATAATCAACTCATTAATACAATCTATTAAGATTTATCAACAATTGAATCTTCATCCTGCAAAAAACAATAAAACCCATACTCATCTAGTCAATAATATTTATATGTAGCATAAATGCATATTTTTCCCTAATTACTTACTGGGCCATTTTGTTGTCCTCTTAAGTTGCTTAGTTGAAGCAAATAATTCACATTTCTAACAACTGACTGAAGTTGGTTATATTTCAATTGAGTGGACTCAGCTCACTGTCTTTCACGCTCTTCGTTTGCCTTTATTTTTGCCTTTAATCTTGTCACCTCATCTTTAAGTGATTTCACTTTATCCTGATTATGGGACACCATTCCCCTCGTTCCCCTTTTACTTGCTTTATATCCCAATCCTTTGTCATGGACATATCCTTATTTAACTCCGGATACCTTTAGAAACACTTGATCTGGTGAAGGAACTGTTTCATCTTCATTTGATGATTGAGTCTCGATTTTTCCCATATCTTCCTATATTATGTAAGACATAACTAATGATTAAACCATCAATTCAAATCACACAATAACAAACATTTCGCAAAGTAAATAATTCATTAACAACCTCTTATATCTTGACCACTAAATAAAACAATTATGAGCTAAAATAAGTGACAAGTACTCACATAAATCTCTCTCGATTTTGAATCTCAGAATTTTTTTTACCATGCTCATCCGAAATTTCATGAGTAGCCATCCACACCTCAGAAGCTTTCGGAAATTCGCCTATCTCATCATCCATCTGCAATTTTTCAAATTCAATGAAAATCATAATATATGATTCAACAAACATGGAAAATTAAAATTCAGTAGTTCTTTATTATTACCATTTCATACTCTACTTCGGTAAAAGGTATAGGACCGGTTGAAGCAACACATGTTTGGCAAGCGCGATTACTGGAATTTATATCTCTCAATTCCTAGATATTGACAAACATTCTACTTAAATAGTATTGATTTCAGTCAACCACACAAATAATAAATTAATATGCAAAATTTGAGAAATTTGGTTTTATGCATAAAAAATGAACAAGAACTTGAAATTCCTTGTTTCTAAACACTTCGAACATTTCCTTCCAAGTATCAACATTTAGTTCATCAGGAACATCCTTCAATCGCTCCTTGTCACTAGAATACAACTTATACCTTGTATGTTGCCTGTGTTTCCATTTGCGATATGATGTTTGCATTTGGAAGAAACAGAAACGCTCAAATTTTGCTCTTTTTTGTTTGGGCGAATCTGGCACAATTTCTTCTCACTCTTCAAGCTTCTTCTACTTTGAAGGACTCTCCATGCTAACTTCAAAATAGTCCTGCAAAATATATAATTTGATCACATTTTTTAGAGATTCAAAATAAAAAACATAGCATTAAAATGTTGAAGTCAAAATAGGTGGAAATAGATTTGGATATTACAACAAGAAAGGGTTACAAAATGTAAAAAGTTTGAAGTACAACAGAAAAGCATGAGTATTTAGAATAAATAAAGAGCAAAAATAAGGGTAGATGGATTTATTTGTTTGAAATGGAAAGAAAAGCATGTTTGTCTGATATAATAGGTGTCAATATCATTATTAATAAAACCAACCGGTCATGAGGGAAGTAGGCAGACAACCCCAATAACCATTAATATTAAAGGTGAACTTGATCTTTTGACATATTGGTCGATCATAAACCAAATTGAGCAAAAACAGAACGGAACAAGATGAAAAAACCATTACATTAGAGCAACAACTGAACTTAATAAATTTTCAACGTCTATTTATGACACAGATTGTGATGAACTAGTAATAGATAGATGAATTCAATATTAAATAAATAAACAAATTTATAAAAAGGCATCTATTGTTCAGTTATATGATCCAATTACCAAAATTCTATAAAATCATAAAATTACCTGAACCATAGACCACAATTGGAATCTATATTTGTTTTCAACTTCATCCCAAGAGACCTTAGGTGGTCTAAACCTTTTTGCGCAGTATCCTAACCATGATGACAACTTAGCGCGATGACGCCCGATGGGGCTACAACATTTTCTAGGTTCCATGAAAATAATAAGTTTATCTTTTCTTCCATTGGTGAGTTTGTGTAGATCTATGCCTTTGTATGGCCCCCTACCACATACGGACTTCCCTATATATAATAACATAAAAGACTTTAGAGTTAAGACAAAAATGAAAGTTTTTTCATGGAATAAAAAAAAACTAAATTTATTACCAGTGACATTATTTGGTGCTGGACGTGAACCTTGCAAGTTATGAACACTCATATCGTCAACCAACTCATTTTCACCAATATTTCCGATATTTTTCCTTCTATTATCTAAAATGGGATAACAAAAGCAATAACCAAATCTCAATACAAAAAAATTTGTAGAAACAAATAGAAAAATAGAACAACTTAAAGAGATGGATAGGTCAAAGGATAAATGATAAAAACTGTTAAAGTCATATGTCAGTTTGGGACAATGTTTGCCAACTCGCGACTTTGTGATGGGCTCCCATAGAGTAACTCATTTTCATCAATGTTTCTGATATTTTACCTTCTATTATCTGAAATAGGATAATAAAACAATTACCTAGTCTCAATACATGAACTTTGTAGAAAAATCAATAAAAAAATAATAATAACAAAAACAGATGGCGAGGTCAAAGTGAAATAAAAAAAACTATTTAACTGATACCTCGATTTGAGACAATGTTTCTCTAATCGTGAGTTTGTGATGGGTTCCCATGAACCAACTCGTTTTCAGTCATGTTTCCGATATTTTTCCTTCTATTATCTGAAATAGAAAAATAAAAATAATCACCAAGTCTAAATTCATGAACTTTTTACAACTAAATCAATATAATCACTATAATAGGATATAAATGGGTAAGGTCAAAGGCTACATAAAAAACTATTAGAATGATACCTCGCTTTGAGATAATGTTTGGTGAATCCTGAGCCTGTGAGGGGGTCCCATAAACCAACTCATTTTCAGCAATGTTTCTGGTATTTTTCCTGCTATTATCTAAAATAGGATAATAAGCACAATTACCAATTCTGAAGATCTGAACATTTTGGAAAAAAATTAATAAAAAAAACTATAATAACTTAAATATATGGACGGTGTCAAAGGTTAAATCAAAACAACTATTAAAATGATACCTCAATTTGAGACTAAGGTTGGCGAATCCTGAGTTTGTGATGGGGGAAGCATCTCTTCCTCAGAGCAATCATTAGGGAGACCTTTGTAAATTGGATTTGGCCTCCTCGTTCTCTTGCTCTTGTTCACATTCGCCATAATCTGTCCAATAAACTATAACCCAAATTTCACTATTATAATTACAATCATTGTCATCTAGAAAATACATGTTAACCATCAATTTTTCTTACCTTATGTGATCATGGGATTTTTACACCTGACTCGGGAGTTCGATGATGAAGCTGTAATATTTTTCCCTAACTAGTTTTTCACTTTTTACAAGGTCTTGAATTCATCCGAAGGAAGCTTGCTTTGTTTCTTTGAGCCCTAACCCTTTTTTCTAGGCAAATTCAGCATAAAAAGCACAACGCAAAGAAACCATTGTCAATACCGACATTGCAATGTCGTTAACGATATCGCAATATCGTTAACGACATTGCATTGATAGACAGATAGAAAAAAAGAAATTTCTGCATTATTTAATCAAAAAGATCCACTCTCACCTTATAATTTCGGGCTTTCTTGACTTTACAACTTGCATACATGATGACATCCAACATCACGCATAATTGGTGGGAGAAAAAGATGCAAAAGACAAAAGTTAGTGGGATTTTGGATTGAAGGGGGCTCCATAAAAGATAGGAGCTGAATTATTTCAAAGAGGGGAGTTGCAGAGAAAGAGAAAAGGGTTCCAGAAGAAGGAGCTCACATTTAGCATAAGAAAAGGGGAGCATTTATTTGAAGTGTTCTTGAGTGTTCTTGAGCTAAAACCAAACTTTCACCCCCAAAACTTGGGATTTCGGGTTAGTTAAATTAAATACTTGAGGTTTAGACTTGAATGGAGAGTCTAGAATATCTTTACCACTTACTTGGAGGTTACTACACCTTCTAAAACATCCACTTTGGCAAGGAATAGATCCTTTTTAAAGATTTTCGGTAAACAATTGAAACCAACAAAAAAGAAACAAGGAGAGCTTCTCGGAGGACTTCATGGACCTTAAAGAATGCAGATTCATGACTACAGGGTAAGCCTCTGAGTTCCTAGAGTTTGTGCTTACATTCGTATGTTTTTCTTTTTGAAGTTTCATCTTCTTTTTAGTTTTTTCCATTTTCGTATGCCAGTCTGTTTTCCGGAAAATGCAATATGATTTTATACCTTTTTGAGTATTTTGTTTACATAGACATACTATACACATCTTGAGCTTTCCGGAATGATAAAGATCATCTAAAATGGTTAAGTATAGCGAAATTTATGATTGTTGAAGTTTTGGATTTTCTTTTTGCTGTATTCTGTGTTTTCTACAGGTCTGGAAACTCGATGTCGTTAACAACATCACCTAATGTCGTTAATGACATCACAATATCATTAACAACATTGCCTAATGTCGTTAACAACATTTGCTTTGGCAGACTGCAATTACGCTTTGTTTTGCTCCATTTCGAATCATTTAAGCTCTAAATAACCCGCTAAAACCCTTCTGAACTTGGAAATGCATCATTGGGGGTAACAAACCTCTAAATTATAATTATTTAGGAGTTATATGTGATTTAAAAATGTATTAACATGTTGATTAAGGTTTGGAGTAGCAACAGAAGCACTTCGGGCTATTCATATCGATATCGCCCTTCACATGGAAGTCGGTAATGATATGGATGACATCGCTACCGTTGTTAACCCAAACGATGGCTATGTTATGCATGTTCGGCCTAGATTCATGTTTCTAAATATTGTTTTAGGTCACCCCCAAGAAGGGATTAAAATGTATTCTTGGATAACAATCCTCACTACTTTGCCATACGGTCATTTTCACTAATAAAATCGACCAACATACGTGTAAATAAAAATGAACCATTTTTATTTTAACAACTTTAAACCATCGATGCTTTAATTAGGCCACACGGGTCTCGCTAAAATCAAATCAAACATACGTGTCATATCTTGTGCTAACCTTTGTGGGTACAGGTTAGATGTATGCCTAGGAATTTATTTTTCCTTGGGGTATTGCAACTATTTCACGGGAAATGTAATTAATAGATTAGGCAGGTGGTTGCATCCCCCGAGGTTATGTAACCTTTAATCTTTACTTATCCGCATTTACTTACAGCTTTGTGTATGGATTTACTATTTCCATACGTACATTAAATCATGCAATAACTTCAAAACGACTTAAGTTCGAATATGCGCAATTAAGAAAGCACGGTTTTCTACAGATGTAATATAATGTGATCACATAAGAAATAAGCTCCCAGACCCGAATCTCTATGTCTTGGTGGGCCATCTCCCGAACGTTAAGCCTCACGGGACTCTAATACCTAGAAAGAGCTAATCCAGTTGGCAACTCCACACTAAGAGACGGCGGATTCGGGTTCGAACCGATCTAAAACGTTTTTCACCCTCTCAACCAAAACCTTTCCGGGTACCATGACCCTGCGCACCTTCTTTTCAAAAGCCCCGGTGGGCCGCGCCTCTCATCTCGCGCGCTCTCGACCCACCGTTCCGTGTCGTCCGCTCACAGTGGCGACTCCACTTAGGATTTTTTCAAAAACCTTGTTTTTAAAAGGTTTTAGATTTTGGATAAGTGCTGAAAATTATTAATCACATTATTCTATTTTTCTCTTAATTATGACATATTCATAATTTCGCATTGCAATAGAAGGGATTAGCTCATAAGTCTAAGGTGCCCCTATTACCGTGAAGCTTGCGAAAGTATCACTTGCGATCCCATGGAGACCAAGGATACTTAAGCGGGTGGAACACTTGTTGCCATATCACATGTACCTCCCTCATTAGCACCTATTTGGGGAGAGGCTTGGAGTGTATCTAAGTGTAACAAGAACCTTCTACATCAGCAACCCATTTACAAACCACATGTAAATAAACCATGGGCATTTTCCCTAGGGTGTTACCCCACAAATTACCATGCATTGTATTTGCCTGCAGGTTCGCTCCTTAGTATCTTCATGGTACTAAGATGAACCAAACTTAGGATAGAGACTAGCCAAAAACCCTACATGCGGGAGTTATATGGTTGGAAGATTGGACGTTGCATGCTATGTGTATACTACTTTCAATTTGTCATTGAACAAATGTCATACTGACCACGAATTTTGGTGCAGACACTTGAACGCACACACTCATGTACATATTACAATACCAAACCAATATCACATATACTTAGGCATAGTTAACACTATAGATTGTGTTACCCTAGGACAACATAAAACCACTTAGGGACATCACTTGCCCCTTTTTCAGTGAGATGTTCACTTGGCATCCCGCTATTAGCCTACACATGGCCTTCCTTTTATTGCGTGATGTCCAATTGACGTCCGACACTTAGCTCACAAGGGGTTATAATAAATCCCACACATCATCTTTGAGATGCTCACTCAAACTCAAAGCCCTTCTGAGGCAATTATACACACCAAAAAGCCCAAACGAGGCAAATAACTACCATGATCAAAATAGTGCTTACTAAGCACTCAAACCTTTTCTCGCTTAGAATCATGGACTTCTAAGCCTAGGGTATAACACACCGTTCTACCCGAACTTGAACCTAGAATTAGATGATGCGACAAGACATCATCACCTAGGAGAGGATCATCCTTGGTTATAGCGGTGCCCACTTGGCACCGGAACCTCTGCCCATTCGGGGCAACAAACCCACTATACTAAGAGTCACAAGGTAAAATGCACTATTTACCCAAACTCACACAATTTTGTGGAAGATGAATAAAGCCACCTCACGACATGAGAAAGATCCACAGTTGCGAATTCTCAAAAAGCCTATCAGCCAACCATCACCTATTTGTTCCAAATGGATTGGCAAACATAAGTCACACCTTAAACCAAGCCTATTACCACACGGTCATTATGGCAATCAACTTGTTTGTTCCAAGCAGATTGGCAAACACAAATCACAACCTCAACCTTTTACCACACGGGTATTACGGCTAGCAACCTGTTTATTCCAAATGGATTGGCAAACATAAGTCACACTTTACCACAGGAGTATCACAGAAGTTAACCTATTTTGTTCCAAATGGATTGGCAAAATACGAATTGCACCTCAACCCTAAGCCTACTACCACACGAGTATTAGGACAATCGACCTGTTTATTCCAAACAAATTGACAAACACGACCCTCAACATCACATAGATGTCACTTCAAACTATTTACCTATTACCACACGGTAACTTGGTCATCTCACGAGTCACACAAACATCATACAAATCTCAAATCCAACCCCCCTTGTTAGATTTTCATCTTCACATGTTTTCATCTGTACCTAATAACTAACCTGTTTATTTCAAATGGATTGACATACATGTTATTTCACATCATGGCATGCTAACCCTTATGAATGCAGCCATAACATTAAACATCTCAAGCATTTCTTACATCACGAGTCATGTCACGAATCTTACATGCACATCTGACCCTCTGCTTGTGTATCTTAACTAGGAAAAGGCCTGATCGACGCCTGGTCCGCATTTCTCCAATTGTGGCCAATCTGGAGGGGGTTTTGTACACTAACTCAAGTGAGGACTCAAGCTCAGACTTATATTCAGTTCAACGCACTGTTATGGCCAATCCACAAGAAGAAAGCGTGAGAGAAGATCACCCTGTCCTTACGAGATAAAATTCTCAGCAGTCATCGATGAGCGCCGAGATCGTAGCAGCCTTAAATGCCTTTACCAATAGTGAACAACTAGCATCGCTCATTCATCAACACGTCAGGAGGGCCCAGAATGTAGCGTCCAACCATGAGGTCACGCTTTACAACATCAATCTAACAGGGGGACCTCCCACCTCACACATGGTGCCCCCAACTACCTTTTATCGGTTTGGGGTAGAATAAAGTCAGCTGAACCAAGACCAAATTGGTCAACCAGTATATAACTTCGCCAATCATTCCCAATTCTTCCAGGGGCAGCCTATCCAGCTGACATTCGCACCAGGGCCTTTTTAACAAGGAATGACCCAATGGCCTATTCCTATCTAGGGTACGTCGGTCGCCTCACAGTTCCAAGCATCTCAACTGCCTCATTTTGCGGCATATCCCCAAGGGCAATATGGCTCCTATCCAAGCACAGGGAACACCATCCTCCAATAACCAGGAATGGCGGAACTATGGAAACAGTTCTTGGCCACTCACGGTGGCCACCTAAGGAACACATACCCTGCACAATCGATAATCGGGGATGAAGATAGCTTACCTCCAAATTTCACAATGCCGTAGTTTGAGAAATACGTAGGATCTGGTAACCCACGCGCTCACTTGACGCATTATCAAACAATGATGAGAGCATTGAGGGTCAATGAACTGATGATAGCTAAGCTCTTTGTCATCACCTTGGACCACCCAGTCAACGAACGGTATAGCCACCTCCTGCTAGACATAGCTATCGATTGGAATAGCCTCACTCAAGCAATGCTGGGGTATTATGGTTTCAACTCTCAAATGGAAACCACGATGCAACATTTGGAAGCTATAAGGCAAGAGCAGGGTGAGAGCTTCAAATCTTACTTTGCACGTTGGATGACCACACAGGTCAGGCTTCGGGCTTACTTAACTCTACCAGAGATGATAACCAAGCTTTTGGATGGTGCACTGCCATCGTACAGAAACAAGTTTGGGTCAGACACCTTCTCCAGCTACTAGGAAGTGTTTGAGAAGGTAGATAGGATGGAGCACTTCGAATCCATTGATACAGCCGGGGGGGGGGGAACTAGCATCGGAAGATGATGATGTAATAAATTAGCATTTAGCTACTTTGGCCATGAGGTTTCTTTTGAATAATTTTTTTTATAAATTGAACATTGTTTATTCGCTTGATATTTTATCAATGACACCACGCATTCTCATAAGCATACACATTAGCACATATGACACATCATGTCATGAAATTAATTTGGGTATAAATGGATTTCCCATAATAAATTCAAATGATTTGACTCTTGAGAGAAAGTGAGAGATAAATACATGTACTTAGACAACGTGTGATAGCAATTGCCTCATTATACAAGGACGAAAGATCAATGAAAAGATCTCCAAGCATGAAACGTCCATTGACTCATGCAAAGATCAAAAGGATCGGAGCTAGAATAAGCCCAAAATGTCGACAAAGAAAGTTGGGACTAAACAACTGGTGTAATGTCACAAAGAAGGAGTCAGATCGTTGAACACGTCAACAACTCCATCACCACCCTTCAGTAAAACAAACAACCGGCGCAAAGTCACAAAAAGGTGTCAGATCGTTGAACACATCAACAACTCCATCACACGGATCACCACCATTCAAGGGACAATCAAACGGAAGTCAATACTAAAGATAAAAAGGAGTCAGGTTGTTGAACATGTCAACAACTCCTTCACATGGCTCGCTACTATTTGTGGGGAAATCATCTCCATCAAAGGAAATGTCGATGATCAAGACTTATCATCAAATACATCTCAAGATAGCAAAGTAGCATGAGCACCAACCAATCGATCAGAAATGTTGAACGAGACAACAACTGAAGTCGTGGACATCAACAGCGACCGGTCTACCAAATTGACCAAGTCTTACACAATTGCTATCATGCATAGGTGAAAGAAATAAATCAATGAAAAATGGTACAATAAAAAATAAATTTATATTTAGCCTGTCAATTTACACTTGGTTAGTTGAGTAAAAATTAGGGCTTCTTTTCAAAATAGAAAAAGAATAGTCCGCTGAGTTGAAAACCTGAAAAGGGTGGCTCAGGCAAAACTTAGGACAATGAGAGAACCACATTGGTTAGAAAACCTGAGAGGGCTAATTAATAGTAGGAGTCAAATCATTTTAAACATTTATACCCCTGTTAAGTTCATCAATGAATTGTCATTTTTGCTGACTCTTTATGCATATGCTTATTGTGATTGCTCGCATGCCTATGGTAGAATATCGCAAGTAAACATCCAAAAAATAAAGAAAAATGAGTCTGCTGGATTGAAAACCTGAAAAGGCAGTCCAGGCAAAAATTAAGACAAGGTTTGATAGATTGAAAACCTGCAAGGGTGGTCTATGCAGAAGTTAGAACCAATATCAAATTCATCATCTCCTCCTTGGAACGGTATGTGCACGGCATCATATACCTTCAACACTTTAGGCAAACGGCTGCCAAGCGATCATCGCCGACACAATGCGGGATCGATGACTAAACTAGACTTTCCTCAAACCAGATCCAAGCTTTGAACTTGAATCTGATTCAATGAACCCATGGTCGTCGCTCTGAGGGAGTCATCCATGGTATCCCTAACATGATAAACCCTAGGGGCAACCATGCACCAGCACAAGAAAAGGCTCTTCAATGAATGGAGCCCACGACACCTATAACAGACGAACATACATCAAATGATAAATATTGTTCATGCATAAAATCATGCATACATTACATACGCATCACGTTATTTACAAGTAAAGACGATGCCAAACTAGGGTAACACTGTCACGATAAATAAGAACCTCCACATGAGGAACCTACACATAAGATGATGGCCCACTCAAGCCTAAAGTCAATGTTGTAATATCACAAAAGCCTCCTAAAATAGCAGAGCAGCCATCGGGACATCTTCAAAAATCTCAAACTCAAATTTCCATATTTATCATGGGCCTAAAGAAAATTTCTCAGAACCCTAATGTTTTAATTCTTGATTGAAGGGGTAAAAATTTTTGCTTTCAGTAATCTCAATCAAGGAATTAAAACATGTTACAAGTATCTACTAATAAAATTCCTCATTCTTGCAGGTACCCCTTCAACTCACAAGGGGCATCTATGTCAGACTCACAGCAGTCAACATATCATCAAAGGCGTGGAGCACATGGTTTTCATCCTTTCCCCAGCAGTTCTGAGGGTCACAGTCAACCCAGAGGTTAACTCACAAGGGGCATACAATTCAAACCGTAATGCTCAACCATCCCACAACGGATTTCGATGAAGACTTACCACAGTCGATGTATCATCAAATGCATGGAGCAGATGACTTTCATCCTTTCCCCAGCAGTTCCAAGGGTCACAGATAACTCACGGTCAACTCACAAGGGCATCCAATTCAAACTACAACG
>CATIWQ010389344.1:0-18483 GCA_949673415.1 Euphorbia schlechtendalii
ATATGTACAAGTTTATATATATCTATATTTCCAAATTACCTAATTAAATTATTTTGGATCCTTAAAAAAATATTTATATCCCTTAAAAATATTTTAAGCCCTTAAATTTTCATTTTGAGGCTTTTAAATATTTTCTATGGTCCTAAATATTTATTTAGGGTCCCAAACATTATTTTTGACGAGGAAAACTCTCATTTGAAGATCGTCGGATGGTCGAAAATTGTGTGAATCGAGGATAAATATCACGAAAAGCCATCATCATTGAATGCGTGACCTGGTACAAAATCCCGTGCTCACAGCTACGTAATGAAGACCAATCTGAAACATGAATGTTATTCTGATGCAGAACTCTACTAACTACTGGAAAGGAAGGGATGCCCAAGTCGCTCGTGCTATGTAGCTAAAGTTGTAGCATGAGATCGAACTGGAGTACGGGATGAAGACACCAATGTATAGAGACCATCCTTACTCTGGCTGCTAAGGAGTACCTATTTGGAAAGAAGGTCATTCACAACAAAAAAGTCATTAAAGAAATAAACAGAAACATCATTTTTCTTAGTGAGAGCACCAATAGATATCAAATTGGACTTAGACTGAGGAACATGTAAGACATTACTTAATTTGAATGAAGAATTAGGAACAATAGAAGACCTGACTTGATGAATAGACCGTTTAGAGCCGTTAGCTAATTGGACCTCTTCTGGTCCTGAATACTCAGAATGGAGGAGTAGATTCCCCAGATCGGATGTGAGATGGTGAGTGGGTCCACTATCCATGATCCACAATTGATGAGGACGATTTAAAGTGGTAAAGTTTGACATAAGCGACGGTCGACGGTTGTTGAGTCAAGGTGAGGAACACTGTCTAGCCAATTCCCTTGCAGTTGTGATAAACCAAGGAAGAAACATCCATCGAAGCAGGTTGAGAGATAGCTGTATGAGCTGGCAGTGTAGGAAGAATGCCTGAAGAGCCCGAAAAATTCTATCTGTAGCGTTGCTGGCCGTGACCCCACTGCTGAACCGGGGGACCAATGGAACCATGGGGGTGGAAATAAGGTTGAGATTGCTGTCTACCGTGCCCCCTACCACGACCAGAATTGGTTGGAGACCGTGTAAAGTGGGTACCAACATGATTAATATCATCAACATGGCTTTTATCCTTATGCAACTGACACTCCTCAATCTATAGAAAGCCAAATAGATCATCATAGGAAGTATTAGTCATTCACGCATCAAGGGACCTACAAAAATCTTGACATACATTGTTTGGGCCATTCAAACCATCTAAAATAGAATCAACCAAATCCTCACTGGTAGCCGAATTACATTGATGCGAAAAGGCGATCATAAATGGATTTGGCACGCTGCATAAACTCTGTAATCGACTCAGCACCTTTCTTAAGAGAGTGTAAATGCTGTTTGAGATCACGAACCTGAGATTTGGAGCCTGACGCATAAGTGGATTTGAGTTTGGTCCAAGCATCACGTGCAGTTTGGACACACACGACTTGAGGGAGAAGAGATGGCAAGATTGAATTGAGAATTAGACTAAGTACCTGCTAATCATGGCGTTTCCATGTTAGATATGCCAGATTTGGCGAGTTGTCGAGAAGCATCTCTATCGGAATTGCCCTAGTCCCGTCCACATATTTCACAAGATCTCCACCAGCTAGCATAGGTTGAACTATGATCTTCCATAGAATGTAATTGTCGGATTCGAGTTTGAGGGATAACTGATGAGAGATAGACGAGTGTAATGGCGAAGGAGATGTGACAGTTTTAGACGAGGAAGAGGAAATAACGGTAACAATAGTGGATGAGTTGCTTGACCAAGTCATGACGGAGTGGAGGAAAAAGTAAAAAAACAAAAGAAAAACAAAATGGAAGTGTTGATTGAAAAAAAAGAGTGAAAACGGCGGCATCTTTCCCTTAGAGAAGCCCTGATACCATGACAACTAGGGCTGAGTTTGTGAAATCTCAATCACAAATTATATGATGATAGTTGTATTTATATTTTACAATACTCCTAATTTAGAATATACATCAATAAAAGATAACTACTAAAAATATAATTTACAATACAATATCTATCATATAATGGGATTGGACAGGTGCACTCAGCAGCATTTGCTTTGCAAACATTTTTGAAGAGCTATTGATATTGTTAATCTAAAATTTCTCACCCTAGTTTTCACCCTCCTCTACACTCTTACAATGAAGCGTAAATTGCCAATTTTCTCAAACAAATTCAATGGTTTTTCAATATTTATCATTTATTAAGTTGAGAGTTGAACCTGCTTATTCTAGGCATTTTTAGTAGATATGCTCATAGTGAATGAGGTTTGTAATGTTGGAAATAATGTTTTGTTATTCTTCATGTTGCATGACCAGTGCACTACGCTCTCTATTTGAGGCTCTCAATCTACTTGTAGTTAAGGATGTTATCAACTCAACTTCTATGTGTTTCAGAAGAATGCAATTGGGCTACAATGCAAGTGAAAGAAGCATGTAAAACACAAAGATAAAAATTTCTTAGAGAAATGGTTGGTTGCTATCCAAAATTATGCTTAGAAACAATTTAGAGAATGAATAAAAATTACGGAGGGTTGGAAGGCACACAGATTTTATATATAGAGAATTTTGTAATAAGAGAAATATCTTTTAAGTTTACTTGTACAACCTTTGTTACCCTTCTTTTCATTTCTTCATATGAGGAATGTGTTGAGCATGAAGCTTTGTTTTTAGTGTTAGACATGACGTATGCCCTAGATGCAATTAGGGCGATATATCTTAATTAGTTATAATGTAAAAACACTTTCAGATTATTATTATTATTATTATTATTATTATTATTATTATTATTATTATTATTATTAATAAAGGCATCTTTGTTATTTATCAGTCTTTGTTTAATTTATGTATCTCGCTGGTATCATATATATGTGATATTATATATGCGCATTGACAAGACAAAGTCCGCGACTACTTCATAGAGTAGAAGTGCAAGGACATAATGGGAACTATGTGATGTGAGAACTGCACATACATGTTACTATGAATAGTCTAAATATCCTTGGTCATAATTTCATTGAGACTGGACATCAATGAAGCACACAGACTAGCATATGTAGGCTTACTCCTAGGATTAGATCTAAGGAGCTGATCTCATGAGCTGAAGGTGGTACCTTGATTTAACACATGAATGTATTTGGGTAATACATTAGACACTGTTATAAGACAGACACTCGGAAATAACTATATCTATATGTTGGTGTCATGTCTTATTGTAGTAGCAGTACAAATATCCTCTAACCTGAGATAATGGTTACCTTATGTAGGAGTTGCTATACTTTGGATCATACTTATTCATACCCTGGTAATCAAGATGATATGGGTGATTATGGGTATAGTGATGATCACATGTTGGTAAGCCGAGTAGTCAAGATGGGATCCATCGCTCCTGATATATGATATAATGGGAGATGTACCTTAAGGCCTCTTGTTGAAGAGGCACACTCATAAAACTCTGATCGGAGTATAAGATTGATAGAACGAGTTTTTATTCAATCTTAATATATTATTACGAGTGGAGTTATTCGTGAATAAGTTTAATTCACGGATAGCTACAGCTTTTACATGAGCTAACACTTAATCCGAGCTCAATAAATTAGATGTACTTAATCTGATGGAAGGAGTGTATTGTTTTGTTGACCACTACAAAACTTGATCAAGTCACAGGCACGTTACGTTTCGAGTATCGGGGGATCATACGCCTTTGCTAGAAAGCCTATTTTATCATCTAGAGTTATCAAATTCTATATCGATCTGGTATTGAGCCTAAAGGTTCTCGAATGGAAAGCCAAGTTTAGGTTAACCTCTAGCAGCTCTATACTTCAGGATCCTATGAGGTCACATACTTTGGGTCTTTACTGGACTAAGTAAAGAACCTATAGACTGGGTCTATTAAGAGAATATTTAGGTTGTCGAATTCGTTGAAAGAATTATTAATTGGTTAGACTAGATTAATAATTAAAAGGATTAAAGGAGAAAATTGGGAAAAATTGCACCGAGCGGAGCAAGGGAATTTTTCTAGTTACGAGTGGCCCCTAATGAACATGGGTTGTTCGGGGTATGGCCTGCGCAGCTGCCTCACGAGCAAAATTGCTCATGGGCCACTAGCACATGTGGGTAGTAGGCCCGCAAGTGCTACCTATGGCAGTGTTTGCGCGGGCCTACTTGCGGAAAGGCCCGTAAGCCTAGCTTGCGGCATGGGGATTGCCTTTTGAAGGCTGCGCACAGCCCGCATAAGCGGGATGTGCGGTGGGTTTACCCACGGAGCTTGGAGCTCTACGCGGTCAGCTCGTTTGTGGTATAGGAGAAATCCCATCTCACATTGCTAAATGAGTGAGTTTTCAACTCCCCTCTCCCTATAAATATCCTCCCCTTTCTCCTTTTTAAAGTACTTCAGCTTAGCCTTTCTCTCTGAGTTTGATATCTTTTCTTTGCGAGATCCTCCCCGAGTTTCTCCAACGTCGCAAGAATTCTTTAGAAGGTTCTTTCTTTTGAAGTGAGTCTTCTTAGTTAATATTTTTGGGTTGATCTTCGAGCGGTCTAACAGCTACTGTCTACCATCGATGAAGGTTTTGGTCAGTGAATATCTGTGTGGATCAATCATAGAGGCTATCCTAGATTGGAAGCTAGTGCTAATGGAGTTCTATCGAATTACTTTAAGGGAATACCACACCAAGGGAAAGGCACACATCAACTGGTTATGCTCTTAACTTAGATGCTAGTTTTCTTTTAATAAGTTTTATAAATCTGATAGCATCTATTGAACGTTTCAACTTAGATTATATCAATCATGATATGCTTAGGAGATCCTTTAGGATTAATTTTAAGTTTTGATATTCCGCATTGAAACTTTGCATGTTCAATTACTATCTTAATTAACCAGTATTCAGGTCAACTTCCTTTTCCACCACCAAAACCGTAGCTGTTGAGTTAGCACCGAAGGTAGAATCCCCGTAGTTGTAGTCACTAGAACTTTAAGAGGTATGGTAAAGCATAGTTGAATTTTTTTCTTCCCATATTACTCTAAGTTTGTATATGCAAGCATATCTTATATAACTTTTGAATTATGGTAGTTGGTAGTGCAGATTATAGAGAAGAAACCGCAACTAAAGTGAAGTTTCAGACACATATAAGCTTGCAAGGGTGTTTAACTTCATTGGCATTACTTGTAACTGGTAAGATACTCTATCAATAATTTTTCCTGAAAATAGATATGGATATGCTGATTCTCTGCTGTGTTATTGCATAACAACTACAAAAATCAGCAATAAAAGATACATAAAAGAAATATTAATGTAAAACACTGCTACAATGAGAAATTCAAAATCCCTATAGCCCTTTAAATCTTGTTAAGAGCCCACACACACACATAGAAACCCTGTACAACGAACTTAACTATAACCATAGCTCTTACCATTTGATAAGTCAGGGCTTTCCATTCATTCTCTTCAATGCATTCTCTTCAATCCCTTAATGTTACCACTTAGTTTTGCCTTAAAATTCTTGTCCATCAGAAAGTTGTTGAAAACTCCTGCAGGGTTTGTAGACACATTAGCAGACTCTAAACTAGATTTTACATATCAAATTTCAAAAATGCCATGTTTTGATAGTTAGAAACATTAAGCTTTTATGTTGGAGTGCATGTTTGAAATGTTACCTGCCCGGCACATGGTAGCCTTGTTGTTTGATGAGTAGAAATTGAAGTGCAACCTCGTAGAGACTGGTTTAATCTTGAGCAGTAGGAATTGTGTAATGTCTAAGTAAAGTTGAATGAATCTCATCATAAAGATGATGTTCAATGCCGAGACGTTGAATAGCATCAACCATGGTTAAACTCTTAAATGCTCCCCCTTCTAGGCTTCATCTTTTGCATCTTACTCTTGTGTTAATTTGATCGCACTCACCCTACAAACAAAGAAAATAAATTATCAAGTTGAGATTTATTGTTTTTTATTCTTTGTCATATTTGAATAGCTACATTCAATTCCAACATGTATATTAACAGTAGAATTATAAATTAGAATTAGATGGTTTATTTTATCTAATTGAGTGGCAAGGGTATGCCTGAAATCCATGATATTGTGCTATGATAGTTTTTTGAGGTCTGATGTTGAAAGAAGTAATTGGAATGTCTTTGTGCAATGGATATGAGAATTTGATCCCAATTTATAGTGTAACGCTGCAATTTGTGGTATTTATGAATAAACAAGGTTAAAGTCATTATTGACTTCCTCAAATATGACCATTTCGCTTGTTGTTCCTAACCTTTGCAAGTGCCCCCATTTCTCCCTCATTTGGCTTTAATTTTCTTGTCTCTTAAAATAAAATTTCTGAGAAAATTGACCAAACAACTTCTGAAAAGGGTTCCACAATAGAGCATCCAACTCAACAGACCTGTAGTGTTCTAAGCTAATTGACCTAATTAACAATGTCCTTTCAATTTTTAGTTAATTCTTTCCATTTTATACAAATTACTCTTTATTTTCCTTAGTATTAAAACTTCTTCACAACACTTTCTATTGAGGCGCTCGCCTGAGCACCTCAATCTTTTCCCGAGGCTCTCGTCTAGGCGACGCCTCTTTGAAGGGGTGGCGCCCTGACGTTAGTGAGGCACACTAGCCTCGTCTCACCTCGCCATAGTGCCTAGGGAACCTTTGTTTACCCAAATATTAAATGAAGGGAGTTGGATTAATGGTGGAACCTTTCTTTTATGATCATCAATTTATTCATGTTGTGAAATTAGGATTTAGGGGTTATAATTATAAATTCTGTAACTTAGTTTTTAATCTTACATTTGTACATTATAGAAAAATGGATCGTAATTAGATGAAATTAAACCTAACTTCCGCTAAGTACCTTAAAGGGGTCGAAGATTTTGCTGCAGCTGCCCCTGAACATAAGTTAAAAAACAGCTCAAATATCTGTTGTGCTTATCTCGAATGCAATAACATGAGGTTTCCTAGAGATGTGTATGAATTGAAGGATCACTTAATTCATCGAGGGTTTGTAAATGGGTACACAGGGTGGACATGGCACGGCGAGGCGTGGGATTATGGAGAGAGCTCAAGTTCTCCGATGACACATACAACTGCTCCTATGTCACATACTCCTATTGATGTTGATTCTATTTTTGGAGATGAAGATGGACATAATAATGATAGAATGGATGATATGTTGGAAAATGCAAAAGACGATTTCACAGAAAGACCTCAAGTGTTTGAAAGTATTTTGAAAGCATCAAAGAGTTATTCCCGAGTTGTGGTAAATACACAATACTCTTAGTTATCATCATACTTTTCAACTTGAAGGCGAGACACAATGTTATTGATGAATTCTTCTCTGATATGTTGGAAACTTTGACCGATATGTTTCCAAATAGGAACACACTCCCATCAAGTACATTTAAGGCAAAGAAATTCATGTGCCCTATGGGTTTGGGGTACAAGAAGATTAATGCATGCTAAAAAGACTGAGTACTTTACCAGAATGACTATGCAAATTTGGAAACTTGTTAGAGCTGTGGATTGTTCCAATGCAAGAAACAACATTTAAGTGCAATGAAGAAAGGTCTACCAGCAAATATACTATTAGATATGATGTATGCTCTAGAGGCAATTAGGTCGATATATCTTATTTAGTTATAATGTATAAACAATTTCAGATTATTATCATTATTATTATTATTATTATTATTATTAAAGACATCTTTGTTTTTCTTTATCAATGTTTGTTTAATTTATGTATCTCGCTGGTATCATATATGTGTAGTATTATATATATATGCGCATTGATAAGACAAAGTTCATGACTACTTCATAGCGTAAAAGTGCCAGGATATTGTGAGAGCTATGTGATGTGAGAACTGCACATACGTGTTACTATGAATAATCTAAAAATCCCTAGTCATAGTTTCATTGAGACTGGACATTAATGAAGTAGATAGGCTAGTATGTGTAAGCTTACTTCTTAGATTAGATCTAAGTAACTGATCTCACGAGCCGAAGGTGGTACCTTGAGTTAACACATGAATATATTCAGGTAATAAATTGGAGATCATTATGAGATAGACACTCGAAAATAACTATATCCATGTGTTGGTGTCATGTCTTATTTCAGTAGCAATACAAGTAACCTCAGACCTGAGATACTGGTTACCTTATGTAGGAGTTGCTGTACTTTGGGTCATACTTATTCATACCCTGGCAATCAGGATGATATGGGTGATTACGGGTCTAGTGATGATCACATGTTGGTAAACCGAGTAGTCAAGATGGGATCCATCAGTCCTGATATAGTGATATAATGAGAGATGTACCTTAAGGCCTCTTATTGAAGAGACACACTCATAAGCCTCTGATCAAAGTATAAGATTGATAGAACGGGTTTCTAGTCAATCTTGATATATTATGGCAAGTGGTGTTCATCGTTAAAAAGTCTAATTCCAAGATAGTTACAACTATTACATGAGCTAACACTTAATCCGAGCTCAATAAACTAGATGGTACTTAACCTAATGGAAAGAGTGTATTACATTGGTTACTACTGCAAAACTAGATCAAGTCAGAGGCACGTGACGTTCAGAGTATTAAGGGATCATACGCCTTTGCTAGAAAGACCTTTTGATCGTCTAGAGCTATACGGTTCCATATCTATCTGGAATACTGAGCCTAAAGGTTCCAGGATGGGTACCAAGTTTAGGTTAACCTCTAGCGGCTCTATACTTCGGGATCCTATGAGGTCACAATTTTGGGTCTTTACCAGACTAAGTAAAAAACTTATAGACTAGGTCTATGTTGAGAATATTAAGGTTGTCGAATTCATCTGATGAATTATTAATTGGTTGGACCAGAATAATAATTAAAAGGATTAAAAGGGGAGTTGTGAAAATTGCATGGGGCAGAGCAAGGGAATTTTTCCCATTGCGAGTGGGCCCGGTAAACATGGGTTATTCGCTGGTGGGGCCCACACAGCTACCTCGTGAGTATTAAAATGCTCACGATCCACTAGCATGCATAGGCACATAGCCAACACATGCAAGTGGGCTGTAGACCCACTAGTATACCCGCATGCGAGGCTTGCAGGAAGTTGCATAAGGCCTTGCTTACAGGACAAGGGAAGCCCAAATAGGCCACGTACAGCCCACCTAAGTGGGCTATGCATGTACGGGTTGACCCGTACGGAGATGGGCTCCGCGTGGTAACCTGTGTGGGACGGGGATTACTAAATGAGGGGAGCATTTTTCTCCCGTCCCACTATATATAGTGGCCTCCTCCTCCTCTTTCAAATCACTTCAGCTTATCCTTTCTCTATGAGTTCGACATCTTTTCTTCACGAGGTTTTGGCGATATCCTACACGAGTTTCTCCAACGTTGCAAGAATTCTTTAGAAGGTTATTTCTTTTGAATTATGCCTTCTTAGTTAATATTTTTAGGTTGGTCTTCTAGCGGTGTAGTTGCTGTCTACTAACGGGTTCTTTCTCAATGAAGGTTTTGGTCAGTAAAGATCCGTGTAGATAATTCATAGAGGCTATCCTAGATTTGAAGCTAGTGCTAACGAAGTTTTGCTAAACTACTCAAAGGGAACGCCGCACCAAGGGAAAGATACACATCGACTGGTAATGCTCTTAACTTTGATGCTAGGTTTCTTTTAATATGTTTTATAAACCTGATAGCATTTATGGAACATTCCAACTTAGATTATATCAATCATGGCATGCTTAGGAGATCATTTAGGGTTAATTTTAAGTTTTGAAATTCCACTTTGTAACTTTGTATATTCAATAACTGTCTTGATTAACCACCATATACTATGGTATCTTCTAATCATAGCAAGTTTTAAAAGACTCTTCTCGAAATAAACACTACTAAGTTGTTGAGATGCTATAGTGAGGTTCTAAAGATAGATGGGTTAATGAGACATCTAACCGATTCCCCCCAATGGACAACTATTAATAACAAGTTCCCAGAATTCGGTAATGATGCTCAAAATTTAAGACTTTGTCTAAGTACATATGGGATGAATCCGTTTGGAACTTTGAGCTCACAATACATCACTTGGCATGTTATCTTGACCATTTATAATTTGCTCCTCTCATTGAGGATTTGAAATTTCTATGGAACGATGGTGTTATAGTATTTGATACTTGTAGTAATTCCAAATTTACCTTCATGCTATGATCTTTTGCACCATAAATAACTTTCCAGCCTTAGGAAATTTGGGAGGGTATCGAGTCAAGGGTAAAAAAGCATGCCTAATTTGTGAGGATGATACCGACTCAATTCGTCTAGAATACTGTAAAAAGCATATAAACCATCGAAGGTTTCTCCCTTTGAATAATTCATTTCAAAGGAAAAGAAAGGCATTTGGGAATTCTGAATTGAATAGAGCATGAGCTCCTTTGATAAGATTGGAGATTTATAATTGGGTTAAAGATGTCACTACTGAGTATGGTAAGCCTTATAGAGCTAAGACTGGTGATGTTTTTGAGAAGAGGTCCATATTTTGGGATCTACCAAATTGGGCACATTTGGATGTAAGACATTGTCTTGATGTTATGCATATTGAAAAGAATGTTTGCGAAGCAATTGTTGGGACACTCTTGAATATTCCAGGTAAGACTAAAGATAGGCTAAATGTGAGAAAGGACATGGCTACAATGGGTCAAAATGAGTTAGGCCCACAACAGCGAGGGACACACACATGTCTCCCTTGTCTAAAGTAGAAAAAACAAGCTTCTGTTAGTCTTTACATCAATTGAAAGTACCTGTAGGTTATTGTTTGAATTTCCGATCAATTGTTTCATTCTCAAACCTGAAGTTACTTGGAATGAAATCACATGATTGTCATGTTCTAATGCAACAATTCTTACCCGTGGCTATTCGAGGAATATTGCCTGCTCAAGTGAGGCACACTATCACTAGATTGTTTTGATTTTTTCACACTATCAGTAGCAAGGTCATTGATCTTAAATTATTAAAAGATGTGAAAAATGATGTTGTTCAAACTTTATGTTGTCTTGAAATATATTTCTGCCATCCTTCTTTGACATCATGCCTCATCTTATTGTGCATTTGGTCTAGGAAATCATATGGTGTGGACCCATATTTTTAAGATACATGTATCATTTTGAAAGAATGATGGGAATCCTTAAAGGAATAGTCATGAATTTGTGTGGGCCAAAAGCTAGTATTATTCAACGAACTGTGTGTGAAGAAGTTATATTATGGTGTTCTAAGTACATTGTAGACACTGAAGATATTGAATTGCCCAAATCTCGACACATTGATTGAATCCAAGGTAAAGGTACTAATGGGTGTAAAAAATATAACAATGGACTTAGCACTTTTTCAAAAGGCAGAATTATATGTTCTTCAAAGCCTGTTAGAAGTTCATCCATACTTAGAAGAACATATTTCAATTCTTGGATGTGCAAATCCTTCCAAAACAAAAGCAAAGTTAACTCATATGCATGATGCAATTTTCCTAAAATGGTTCAAGGAACAAGTGATGTTTGATGTTATAAGCAATCCCGAATCGTCCCCTACATTGAAATGGCTTGCATATGAATGTGATATGACTGTTCAATTATATGAAAGGTGTGACATTAATGGGTATTCCTTTTACACAAAACAACAAGATGATAAATCAACAATGCAAAATTTTGGGGTTTCAGTATTAGCTTTATCATTGGAATACGCGAGCAAAAGGAACAAAATATTGGTTGAAAGGAGGAAGTATTTCTATGGATTCATTGACAACATATGGGAATTTAGTCATACCAATCAATTCAAGATTGCTATCTTACAATGTCAATAGGTTGATAGTAATACGGGAATAAAAGAAGATGAACATGATTTCCTAAAACAAGCCAACCTCAATTAACTAGGACATCAAGAAGATCCATTCATTTTAACTTCTCAAGCTAAACAAGTCATTTACATGGATGATCGTTTGGATAATCAGACTTACAATTATTTTTAAAGGAAAAAGACGTATACTTGGCATTAATGATGTCGTTGATGAACAAAAATATGATGAGCAACTTCATGAGATGCCATCTTCTTTGTTTCATATACCTAGAATTGACATGGTCCCCGATAACAATGCAATTTTGACTAGGCAAGATCACGATGAATGCTATTATGTATAGTTAAGTAGCCTAGAGGTGCTTTCACTTCTGTTTTCTGTTCTTTTAATTTTATTGTGAATTTCAGTTTCCTCTTTTTTGGATGGACGATTATCTTTATTAATTCAAGATCTTTATATCTCTATTTTTCTTTCTCCAGTTCTATATTCTGTTCTTTTATACAATAGCATTCACTTGTTCTGACTCTTATCAGTATAAATGAAAGAGAGTTGAAGAATTATAGGGAGATAATATTCTGATTTTTATTCATTCGTTGAGATTTTTGTCACTTTTACATGCCCTTCATGTAAAGACAATCACGATAGAAAATGAAACAAATAGCACAACTATTTGTACTATGAAAAGGATCCTAGCTGCTACTGCAGGAATTAAAATTAAATAAGGAGATAAATATGTGCAAGGAAGAGTTAGGTTTAGAGTGTCCAAAAATTTGATATTGGTGTCTCTTGACTGCTTTATTGCACGGTTGACTCATTAATATCTAACTTCATCCTCCCATTACAGTTTATTTGTTCTCTTGTTTTCTTTTGAAGCATGCTTTTACTTTTCACTACTGTGATAGCTGTATAATCATAGGGTGGATGTAGTTAATCTATCAGTAAGTAGTATAAAAGGCCTAGAACCTTACTAAAATGTTATAGCAAAGTATAAGTGGGGTATAATTGCAGTATTTGGTGCTATGAAAATGTAGAGCTGCCTAAAAATTGGATTCGTAAAATACAACAGCAATAAAAATGCAAATATAGTAATACCAACACAATAAAACTGCAATTTATTTATTGTCCCTCCACCAAATGATACAAGAGTTGTACACTTATAATACTAACTAAGAAAAGTAAATTTGGTAAGGCTTCATATCCATTTAATTTTCATCATTGACGGCAAAAAGTCATCAATTTCTATCATACTTATCCAGTGCTTATACTCTATGGTAGTGAATGTCGATCCATGTCTAATTTGTCAATTGTTCTGGCATACCTTATACCACTCTTACAAATTTTTGTTCCTTTACTTGAAACTCAATGAAAAATGACATAAAAATGTATTAATATAAAATAAATATACTATAAGGTCGCGTGTTAAAAATAGTTTAAGTGGTGTGATCCAAAAATCAGATATTTATGAAGTACTCAGTTTGACTAATGTTAGAATTCATGATTTCTACAAGCTTTAATTGAGAAAATGATACCATTGTATGACAAGACTTTGTTTATTTCACCATTTAATTCAATTTAATACAGCTAACGAATGAGCGGATCTATAGTCAAGCCTGTAGAGTTTGTGGCCCCTGATCTGTTACTAGTAGTAATATAATATATATAGTTTAGTTGGGTGGGTAGTAAATAAAATGATAAAGAACACACATACTTTCAAATCCTCCGCCCAACTCAATGTTTTTTTTTGTTTTTTTGTTTTAATATAAGCTAACCTTCAAGCTCTTATCTTATGTATGTACTATGTACATGTTTATATTTTTGTCCCCCTCATGTTCATTTCATTCGGCCTCAAAGCTAATGGATTATATGATTTTTTGAATGTCGATAGGTATGTTAAACTCACAGGTTAACACTCGAGACAAGCTAGGCAATCAACAAGAATTTCTCTCTTTTTAAGTCACATATTTTTTGTATTACTTTTTATTTTCGTATCATAAAACTTCAATTACATATGCTATTTATATTAAACTAAGTGACTACTCATGAAACATTACATCTCTTCAAAACAACATGTCTCGTCAATGGAATACATGTATCAACTAAATTCATGAACCAACCAAATCCATGAACCATAATAATGACTAATTCATGAACTTGTAATTCCATGAACAAACTCTTAGTTTTCATATGACATTTAAGTTTATTCAACAAAACTCCCCCTTAAACTTAAATGTTTCTCCCATCATTCATCCCTTCAGCAATTCCACTAACTTCCATGTCTTATTTCGATTAATTGCTCTAATCTCCTCATCCATGGCATGTTTCTACTTCTCGTCTCGCACTGCCTCTTCAAAGCATATATTCTCCATATCTGCCAAAAGACATACAAAATGTACCTCACAAGTTGAATCATACAAATCATGTAAAGTTCGACAAGTTGAATCATACAAATCATGTAAAGTTCGTATTTTGGGTTGTTGGCGTTCATCTTCATCATCAGCAAAATTAGAGTCTGATGGCATAGTAGCTGGTGTAGTAGTTAAAGACTCTCCAACTTCGATGTTCATCTTCGTTGACTTATTCCAATTCCACTTGCTTGCTTCATCGACTCGTACATCACGACTCACCATGACCTTCTTACTTATTGGATCAAGTAGCTTGTACCCTTTTGTTTTCTCATCATATCCAATAAAAATATATCTTTTGCTTTTGTCTTCAAGCTTCATTCTTTGCTGATCTGGTACATGTGCATAACCAATACTAGCGAATATTTTGAAGTGAGAAACTGTCGGCTTTTGTCCACTCCATGCCTCCTGTGGTGTTTGATCAATTAACTTTGAATGTGGACACCGATTTTGTACATAGATGGCTCATTGTACCACTTCTGCCCAAAATTCCTTCGACATCTTCTTACTCTTTAGTATCGATCTAAACAATTGAAGAATTCTTATTGAAGGCTCTTTCTCAAGTGAGCCTTCGGGATTATTTTCAGGTTGGATTTCGTGTGGTCTAACAACTATTGTCTACTGATGGGTTCCTCCTCCTCTAGGTTTTGGTTGGTGAAGATCCATGTGGATCAATCGTAGATGCTCTCCTAAATTGGAAGCTCGTGCTAACTAAGTGTTATCGAAATACTCAAAGGGAACACCACTACCAAAAGAGAGAAAGCACGCATCAACCGGTAATGCTTCAATCTTTAGATGCTAGGTTTCTTTTATATGTTTTATAAACCTAAAAGCATAAATGGAACATTTTAAATTAGATTGTATCAATCATTGCATGCTTAGGAGATCTATACGATAAATTTAAGTTTTGAAATTCTGCCTTGCAACGATTGCATGTTCAATTACTATCTTGATTAACCAACAGTGGTATCAAAGCTTGCCTTATATTATGCGTGATTGATAATAATATATTAAAATGTGATTTTCTATTAATTTATTAAAGTATGCTATGTGATGTTGCTCGAATGTACCTAACAAGTATACTAGTTCATTTTTAGTAGCAAGTGGCAAGATCAAGTGTCATCCCATAGGGAGCAGGGGAAATATTTAAATCTCTTAAATAAATTGGCAAGTTAACATGTCATGAGAATATGATAAATGAGTAAAATAAACAAAGTAGTGAAATTTATGATTGCTTTGAACCGGAAACAGATTGTTGTGACTGAAATTAACAATAAATAAAGGCACAGGCATCACTAGCAAGTTAAATAGGCTTAGAGGCAGCTTCCTTCTGTCATTCTAACATGTTTCAGCACATAGATCGAAGTTATCTTACACTAACTTCACTAAGCTCAGCATACTATCATATTGCTTAGATTCTATAAAGTTCCACCCAGGGATTTCTCCACATGCGAATTACACTTTAAGCACTAAGAGCAAGCAAGCATTCTATTAAATTTAATAGAAACCCCTAGCACACTCCTAATCCCTTTTGGTGCTTGTGAAGTGTGTGCTTCATGTTAGTTCCGTGTTCACAATTCACCTTTTGATCTTTCTTGATTCTACTAAACATAAGTTTTGCCAGACTTATGAAACGTTTAAGATCAAACACATAACAATCAATCTTAAAATGATGTTAAAATGAAAGAAGAAAGTTAATAAAACCTCTTAACAACCCAATCAGCTTGATGGCTTAGCCTGCTGGAGAGTTAGTTGGCAAAGGACATGATAAAACACAAGAACAATAAATTAAACATGAAAGATAGAATATTTAATTAAAAGTGATTAAAGTAACACCACAATACCAAAAATAGCCAATCCAAAAGCTAATTTTTCAAAAAGAGAAGTCTCCTATTTATAGGTGCAAGTGTGCCAATCTAGAACATCCACTTGCACTTAAAATATTACAAAAAAATCTTACAGCACAAACACAAGTGGTTTCTTCAATAAGCTAATGGAGCTTCTCCAACATTCCAGGGTCAATTTGGTCAACTTCCTTTTCAAAATATTAGCTTCAAATGTGGATTGTGCTTCCTCTCCCTTAATGGGCCGTGGGTCATGTCCAACAGCCTTATACAACCTGTTTTTCTTGCTTGCTTTCTGGTTTCTTCAGTAATCATCTTACCACTGAGAGCAACTTGCAAAAATTAGAAAAAACCTCTATAATTTCTACAATTCAACTCCAAATTAGGTGATTTTAAAGCCATTTATACTTGTATTTTCTTGGTACAATTCAGACTTATCAAATATCCCCATGCTTAAACATTTACTTGTCCTCAAGCAAAATGTAAAACATGAAAATCAGAAAAGCAAACGATTTTTATAAAGATTTAGGATAGCAATCAACATTCCTCCTATTTCTTTTTAAAAAATAGAATAGTCCAAGGAGAATACATGGATTAAGGAAGAAGATGAGTGCACCCACATTAGCAAGTTAACTTAGCTTCACAAACAGCTTAGGACTATAAATCAGAGCTAATTCGTCAATAACAATACCAATCAATACAACCAAACTGCCTCACCAAAGAATTTCACTCAATTCACTCAAGGTGTTTCGAGTGAGTTTTCAAAATTCGCTCCTCGGCTATGCACAACATTCTTAAGTCTATAGACTTGATAATCAGTCCTGTCTCCAACACTACATTTTGATCATTGACATAATCAAAAGGACTTTATGATGGGTTGTAATGTAGATTTAGGGTTAGGGCATGTCAAGAGAAGGGCTTTTGTATGTTAAGGATTTTACCAAATAATAAACAGCAAGTTGTATCACAATTTCAGTCACCAACTCATGAAATCAAAAGAAGAAGTAAAGCACAAGGAATAAGAGGAGAGTAATCTAAGCATTTTTGAACAAAATAAGAGAGAATTTCAGCAATCATTCCAACATGGATACATAGAGATAGAATTCAGCAAGCTTTCATGATGTACTATGGTAAGATTGAGCTTGCTTTGAGGAAAAAAAATTGATTGATTTCTTTTTTTGCTTTTTCTTTTCTTTTCTTTTTCTTTCAATCATTCATTTTTTTCTTTTCTCTCTCTGTTTTCTCTTTTTTTTTTCTTTTAGGTAATATTGACTAACATTGAGGTTGAATTTTTAAGTAAAGGATTAACGAAAGCTCATGAGATTTCCTTGAATTGATTGTAGAAAACACAAGTTAACAACCAAACTGATTTACAAACTTGCTGTATTTAATAAGAATTCTTAGTAAAATCTAGGGTGAAAAAGGGCAATCAAAGTGAAAAAGGTTTTGGGTTAAATTATTGTGTGTTTTATGAAAGAAACAGGTGAAAAGGCTCAACGGGGCTTATCTAAGGATATATTCATTTTAAAGGGTGGCTTTTTGGTCAATAAGAGGGGTGAATTCTAATGCCTTTATCATTTTATGCAAGTGATCAAAGATGTGGTCTTGATAAGTACTACCAAATCATGCATGTGAAATCCCACTCAGCAAGGAAATTCAAGCAATAATGTATGATTTAAAGAGAAAACGGCTTAAATCCTTACTAAAAAATTGAATTTAGTTGTAGTTGGTTCATTTTAGGCAAAGTTATTGAAAAAGAAGTTCTAATTTTCATTCCATCTTGCTTAATTGACCTCATTAAACTTACTTATGTAAGTTTACCATCAAGCAACCAAACTCTAAGTTTTTTAAAAGGATTACTTATTTTCAAAAGATCAAAGTTTCATGCGAATTACTAGAAGATCGAAAACATACTTTTAAAAAAATTGAAAAATTTTGACAATTTTTCAAGACTTATAGTCATCAACAACAACAATAGTACACAATATATCAACATGGGGAACTTTGAGTTCAAACTGAATGTTAAGCAGGGGCAATATGATTTTTCAGCAATTTATACCAAAACACAAGTGTAACAGCAAGTAATCACCAAACAATAGCAAGCAAACAATCCTCCCCATACTTACAGATTTCTTTGTCCCTAAAGCAATAATAGTGATAATTCAACACAACAAGTATGGAAAGTAAGTGAAAATTACCTAGCATTCATTTTCTGAATTTAAAAAGATTGCTAAGCTCAAGTGGAAGTGAATTACCAGAAAGTGGGAGAGGTAAGCATTAACATATTACTCTTGAGGGCTGGAGGAATGATGTTCCTCCTCCTCGTGTGCAACAGTCTTTTCTTGATCATCAACTAGTTTC
>CATIWQ010389345.1:0-14760 GCA_949673415.1 Euphorbia schlechtendalii
TATGTTATTCATTGAATTAAATTAAAGTATAAGGGTTTTAATTAACATGTGGGTTAAATTGAAAATTTATAAACTTGACAATTAAAATAAATTTAAGGAATTAAATCTATGGATTTAATTATTAAATGGTTTTTTAATTGAGGCGAATTTATAAATAAATTTAACCTAACATAATCCTAATTCTAATTGGATATATTTTAAAGGATTAATTAAAATCAAATGAGAAGTATATGTGATATACACTTCTAAGACTTAATTAATTTTTAATAAAAAAAATGGAAGGGTATGTTAATTGAAAATTATATACACGTGAATGTTTGCAAAAAAAAAAAAGGGCCGTCCCTCTTGTTTTTTCCAAAAATTAATTAAGTTCTTGAGTTTCTTTTTGGCTTTCATCAATTTCGACTAGCACCGGTTCCGAATCAAGAGGGGTTCATGCACATGATGTTGGAGAAGCTCCCTCTCTGCGAGCTTTGTTTCATCCGTCTCAAAAGAGATTTCAGGTGAGTTTTATTTTATGTAATCTCATCGTTTTTAAACCATTCGAATCGTTCCTGGAAAAATATCTTATTCCAGATTTGAGAAATTTTAGTCGTTTCCACCTTCGTGATTAATTTTTCGATGAAAAATCCCAACACTTGTCACGTAAGATGGAAAACCGTGTATGAGATAACGGCTTCGTGAATATATCCGCTATTTTTCGTCCGTGGAAATGTAACAAACGAATAACTTCTTTGCAGCAACCCGTTCACGAACAAAATGAAAGTCAAGTTCGAGGTGTTTCGTATGATTGTGGAAAACCGGATTGGCAGTCAAGTATGTGGCACTTAAATTATCGCACCAAAGGACTAGAACTGACATTAAAGGCATTGCTATATCTCACAAAAGCATTTCGAGCCATGAAAGTTCGGAGGTATCTGTTGCTAAGGCCCGGTACTCGGCCTCATTGGAAAACTAAGAAACAGTCTTCTGTTTTCTGGAAGCACATGAGATAAGATTGGTACCATGATAAATTGCAAATCCCGTAATAGAGCATTTGTCGTACGGATCGCCAACCCTATTGGAATCGAAGAATGAAATGAAGGAAACCGAATGTTGTGTCGTGTACCGAAGACCAAATGATGATGTGCCCTTAATATAGCAGAGAATTCTCTTTAACACTTGCTTGCCAATGAGACTTACGTGGATCATGTATAAATTGTGCAACTTTATGTACCGCAAAAGCAAAGTCCGGGCGCATGGTGGTAAGATATTGTAAACCACCAACGAGACTACGGTATAAAGTAACATTAGAAAAATGTTCTCCACCATTAATATGCAACTGTAGTGTTAGAATTGCGGGTGTATTGACTACCTTTGAATCCGTCATTGAACCTCATCTCAAAATATTTCACACATACTTCCTTTGATTGAGTACCAAGCTGTCTGCCGTCCTAGGTTCTTTATGGCAAACCAACTTTGTAAAAAACGGATCAACTCACTCTCTACATGGACATCATTGCCCAAGACCAATATGTCATCGACGTATATCAAACAAAACAAGACTACACCACCCTTTTGCCAATGATACAACGAGACATCGGCTTTAGATGCAATAAATCCAAAATCAAGAAGCACATTGGTTTGCAGGTGGTTCCACATGCACGGGGACTGCTTTAATCCATAAATCGATTTGCAATTTTTACACATGAGCAAGGGCATGTCTTTATCAATAAAGCCAACTGGTTGAGACATGAAAACTGCTTCATCAAGGTCACCGTGAAGGAAGGCGTTGGACACGTCCAAATGTGTTAACGACTAATTGTATGAAACAGCCAAGGACATGAGAATGCGAATTGTAGCTAGCTTGGCAACCGGACTGAATGAGTTATGAAAGTCCAGGCCAGGTCGCTAGTGAAACCCTTTTGCTACCAAATGAGCCTTGTAGCGTTCGATACTGCCGTCTGGGTTCATTTTGGCTTTGAAGACACATTTGCAACCCACAATGTTTGATGCGTCCGATGAAGGAACTGATTCCCAAGTGCTGTTAGTGATCAACGCATTATATTCATCTATCATTGCTTGGTGTCAACAAGTAAATTTTGACACTTGCGTGTAACATGATGGGGCCATAGGAACCACCATAGCATTATGAGATTTTGGTGGAGGTAAGGATCTAGTGTCTTTACGGGTAATCATGGTTTTGGGAGGAGGTGTGGGGTTTTGGTGGTCTCGGTTTTGGAGCTTTGGGAGATGGTGGGTTAGTGGAGGTAGGTCGGTCGTCTATAGTGGATAAGATCGTTGTCAGAGTCGGTTTTGGAGGCACGAGAGGTGACGAATTTGGTTTGGTTGGGGAGGGATGTATTGTGATGGAAGGTAAGGTATTCGTGGGTTCCGTGGATAGTGGGACAGCCGCAACACTTAATTCAGAGAATGGAAAGACCTATTCATCAAACACAACATGGAGTGAGATAAAGAATTTCATAGAAATGAGATCATAGCATCTATAACCTTTATGAGTTTTGCTATATCCCAAGAAGACACATTTTCGAGATTGGAAATTAAGCTTAAGAGAATTGTAAGGACGCAACCAAGGATAACAAAGGCAAACAAAAATGCGAAAGAATGCATAATCAGGCTCAGAATGGAACAGTTTAGCATAAGGAGACATATTAGCTAGACTAGGAACATGCATACGATTGATAAGGTATATAGTAGTCTCAAACGCATACGTCCAAAAATTCATAGGTAAGTTAGCACGGTGTTGTAATGTTAAACCCATTTCAACAACATGATGATGCTTACATTCAACAAAGCCATTTTGTTCGGGTGTATGGGAACAAGACATAAGATGATGAATATCGTTATCTAAAAAGTTTTTAAGCATTGCAATATATTTATCACCATCATCTGAATGAAAAATCTTAATACTTTGACTAAAAAAATTTTCAATTACAGAACGAAATTTAATGAAAGTGTTCAATGCCGCAGAAAATAAATCCATGAGTATTTACTAAATGCATCATAAAATAACAAGTAATATGAATAATCATCAAATGAAGGAACCGAGGCAAGTCCTCCCCATAAGTCTGAACAGATTGAATCTAAAAGTCCAGCAACATCACTATTTGATAAAGCAAATGGCAATTTGTGGCTCTTACTCACATCGTGAATAGAACAAATGGGAATTGAAATTCCTTTATTGGATTCAAAACGAATGTTATTTCTAAGTAAAAGATGACTAACAACTGATAAAGACGGATGACCAAGACGCTCATGCAAGGTAGAGAGAGATGTTAGGTGATACCGGTAGAGTTTGTATACAATTACAAATACAAAGATAACCTTATAAAGATAAACACTCAATATAAAGATATTATCCAACACCCAGCACCCAAAATTGATTTCCCCCTAATATACCCCGCACAAAAGTGCGACTAGCCAAAAGTTAGGAAACACAAAATGAAACCTCCAAATTAGTTTAGCAAGAAGGCACATATTAAATTCGAGATATTAAAAAAATTTATCCCCCAAACTTTTGAGACCAAAGAAGTTCCATTGTTACCGGTGAATACCTTTACGATCCCCATTGTTGGATGTCCACCATAAAGAGTTTAAGCTCACGATAATTGAACATGTCAAAGATAAATAATGTTTTCCAACACCTTATTTTAACATATAAAACTGCTGCCATGACATCTAGGCCTTGTGCCCGCTCACACCATCCTCGTCCTTGCCACCTTGTTCAATAGCCGAGTTTTCTCTCCCCACTGAACTTCCAGCATTTTCAATCGGAGATTGGTTTGCTAGAATCGAACTTTTGTATACTTTAAGAAAAGGCTCAGCTTCAGTCAAGTATGTAGAGGAGGGTAGCTGTTTTTCATTTTCATATTTTCCTCGAATGTGATCATCCCTGGACAATAATGTTTGAACAATTCATCAACACAAACGAAATTCGAGATTAGCCCAAATTGCAAGAAGAATCACAAATGAATGTACCATTTTTCAAGCATCTTCCAGGTTTCGGCCTTCTTTTCTTTTGAGATATCCCACTTTTTCATTTGTCTGCAATGTCGACATATATAAAGAATTTTCTAAATGGAAACATAAATATAATATTACAATGTGTTAATAAATAAAAAACCGTGCTAAGAAAACATAACTATAATGTTGTTTAGTTAGCGGAATGCAATAAAATAGTCATTCCACAAAAATAGAGATGTATGATTTACTAATCGAGTATAGCTTAATTAGTACAACTTTCAAAATGGAGGTAAGAAGTCCTCGGTTCGAAACTTAACCTCTTCAAAATCCTATTTATATAAAAGAGGAAAAAGTATGATTTGAAGTATTTTTTTTTCTGTTTTTCATCATTAGATGGTCATGGATGAATCCCAACTGTAGACGTCACCTTTAAACCATGTCCACATCTAGACTAATCCCCGATTGCTAACTTGCAGGTGCCTGAAGGGCAAGATGACTGACCTCAAGATTTAAGGTTGTCCATATACATCCTTACGGTTTGATCCCTGGTAAATTCTTAGAGATAGACTAGTATCTACTACTAAATCACACGTAATAATACTAAGTTATGGGAAAATGGTTGATAATATATGTTATTATTAGCATAATGTTGTGATTAGTCTCATAATTATAGATAAATTTCCAGAAAGTAAAAATAATCATATGTTAAATGAAAATTTGTATCCTTTGCCATGTAAATTAAACATACCACTATATTTGTACGAGTAATTATCTTACACTGCGACATATTGTTTTGCGTGCATGATAGCACTCGCTCATACGTAATTTCGCAAAGCAAGGAATACGAAGAATACCACAAAGGTCAAAGAAAACACGCGACATCGACAAGATTTGAAACCCTGGGATGTGTAGCGTGCGCTAAGAAATGATTTGTACGAAAAAAAAATAAAGCCAAGGCAAACAATTGCAAGAAAAGGTTTGAAACCCTGCATATGCTTAGCTCAAGGAAGGGAGTCTGTGGATAGTGTCCGCTGCAGAATCAATTAGAATGTTTTGTTGCAAGAAGGAAATCACAGCGTTCACATAATTCAACTGATAGATACACACCTTGATTTTGCTAATGATGGTTCTATGTGATTTTCTTTTTTTCTTTTTTCTTTCTTTTTATTATGCATTAACTTTAAGTTTTTTTTCTTTATTTTTTTAATAATATTCGAATCCGAATTCTCCGATCTCAACTTTTAATTAAAAAAAAACTAGAAGCTTCTACCAACACCAGATGCTTTGTCAAACGCATGAAAGATCACAAAAGCCACTGAAAGTTCCAGAAGGGGCTGGAACATTAAAAAAGTATCTAGGGCCATCCAAACGGGAAATTATATTAAAGACCAGGTCTAAAGGATAGGATCCTTGCATGCTTATCATGTGTCTCAAAAGTAAATTTATGTTTTTACTTTTCTATCATTATATTCATTTTTGGGATACATGGCAAATATGAAAGGATCCGGTTTTTTGGATTTGATCCTTAATATAATTTCACCATCCAAACCTGCCGAGCATGATTGATCCAAAGAAAGTTTCGGCAATTTAGGATCATTACAATAGTTGTTAGTTGACTTTATTTTGTTTTACTTGTTGGAGTAGTCTTCAGTACTTAATGAAGTAATGCCTTGGTGGGAACCTTTTAGGTTATTTTTTTATTTCCCATATTTTCTTAAAAAATTAGGTTTTATAAATCTTTAATTTTACAAAACTCAAAAATAAGAAAGTTTTTTTTTCTTTTAAATAAAAAGAAGAAAAATATTTTTTCTTTTTACCATTTTTAAGTTGATTTTGTCAACTCTTATGATTATTTAATTTCAATTTTGCAATTGATATTTTCGAATCGAAGCTTTAAAATATTTTATTCGTTTTAATTTTATTTTTAAAATGACATACACTTTGATTTTTTTAAAAAAAATGATGTTTCACAATCTTATACAGTGTATAATTGTGGTATAATGCTCTTTTTTACTGTCTTTTCATGAAGACGTTATACATAATTTAAAGTTGTATATTGAATTTATATAGAATTTTTTTCTCCTTTATGTTAATAACAATACCGATATCCTCATAAAAATCATGACATGAAGACCTTAAACCGAATATGAAAGCTCTTATACATTGTATAATAGTGATTATGTTTACAACAAAATTCACTTTCTAGTAAAATAAAATAATTTATCATAGTCCTATACATAGTATAATAGTTGTATAATACCCATTTTTTACTGCTTTTTCATGAAGGCGTTATACATGATATAAGAATGGTATAATGTATTTAATATAATCTTTTTTAAAATACATTATACTACTTTTATACATTGTTTAATGTATTCATGAAAAATTATTATTTTTCTTATACAACTATTACACTATGTATAAGAATGTGATAAATTTTTTATTTTTTGGAAAAATTCAAAGTGTATTTCATTTTAAGATAAAATTAAGACGAACAAAATATTTCAAAGCGTCGATTAAAAAAAATCAACAGTTTGTGAGATATAGAGATTTCAAGTTGCGAAATTCAAATTAAATAGGATAGAGAAGGTAATTACAAGAGAAAAATGATAAAAGTAAAAAAATCTAATAAAATGACAAAATGAATATTAATTCTTCATTGTTGTAAAAGCAATAAAATCTAACTTTTTTGGCATATCGTTTAATTAGCCAACCTATTATTTTAGTGGTGTGTCGCCTATTTTAATTAATTATAAAAACCGAGTATGGTTTTACTTAATTAAAAAATGTTAATGATTGGCATCTACTTTATACCTTCTCAAATTAACATAGTGGTACGAGCATACCGGGTTAAATTTCAAAAAGAACGAGAGAACCCAAACACAAAAAACCCACCAAAATTGAGTGATAAAAATGGAAAGTAATGGCACACTATCTTCGTCTCAACCTCTAATCCCATATTTCAAAGGTGAAAAATATCATCTATGGAGTCTTATAATGACGACTGTTCAAATCCAAAGAATACTGGGATTTGATGGAAAACAGTTACAATGATTCGAATCTGGCATCGACTGTGCTTGATCAGCGATTAAAGGAGAACTACAAGAAGGATGCTAAGGAGTTATTCTTCATTGATTCCCACAAATTACAGCAACAAATTCAGCCCATGAAGCTTGGGAAACACTCAAGAAAGAGTATATGGGTGATCATAATGTTATTAAGGTACTATTCCAAACACTTTGTTGTAATTTTGCTGAATTAATGATGGGTAAGAAGGAATCTGTGCATAATTATTTATCCAAGGGTGACTGAAATTGTTAGTCAAATAAGTCTTATATGATGAAAGTCTCATTAATGAACAAGTTGTGGGTGAAGTGCTGCGAAATTTGAATGAAACTTTCGATTATCCTGTTCCTATTATTGAGGAGTCAAAAGATTTGTCCACTTACACTTTCAATGAATTAATGAGTTCTTTATTATCTCATGAAGTTATGGTGAAAAGGTCCATTGGTATGGTGGATAAGAAAGCATTTCAGGTGAAGGGAGAGTCCTCTTATTGGGGAAAGACAAAAGATTCAAGTGGATGTGGACATGGTCGAGGTGGTTTTCATGATCGAGGTTGTATAAGTAGCTGAGACAGAGGATGTTCTTCTAAATCACGTTCAAACAAGAGCTCAATTCAATTCTATTATTGTAAAAGATGTGGGTACAAGGAAACTGAATGTAGAGCAAGCAAATTGATGATAAGAAGGGTAATTTTGTAGAAAATGTTAAAGAAGAGTCTAAGCAAGTTGTTCATAGCCTATTCTAAACATTATTGATATTGTTAATGGTGTATGGTTTATTGACAATGATTTTTCAAACCATATGGCTTACTCAAAGTCCTTGTTCAAAGATCTTTACGAATGATTGAAGAGTGAAGTATGACCCGCAACGATATAGGTACCTTAACGTGCAAAATTTTTGGGTTTTGTGTTGGAAAGACATGATTGTTGGGCTGCCAAAAATAGGAGAGAATATTTTGTTGTGAGGGATGTGTTTATGGAAAACAATGTAGGAAACAATTTCCTTCTCGAAAGGCACGGAGAGCTTTAAATTTGCTTGAACTAGTGTGCATGCAGATTTGTGTGGGTTAATGAACACATAGTCAATTGGTGGTAATCGGTATCCAGGTGTTGATTGATGATTATAGTATAATGAAGTGGTTTTGTTTCTTGGAATTGAAATTGAGGCCTTTGCTTTCAAGAAGTACAATGCATTGGCGGTGAATTTGTGTAATTTCAATGAATTTTGTGATAAACATGACTTATGCAGGTAGCTTACAATACCATACTCCTCAACAAAATGGCGTGTTAGAGAGCAAAAACAAAACCATCATGGAGATGGCCTGAAGTATGCTGAAAGCTAAAGAATTGCTAAATGTACTTTAAGGACAAGCTGTAGCTAATGTTGTGTATTTGAACAAATCTCCAATAAGAGCAATCATGAACCTCACACCTTTTGAAGCATGGTAAGGTAAGAAGCCGGGGGTAAGCCACTTGAAAAACTTCGATTGTGTAGATTATGCTTTATTTGATTCTTTCTAACTTCCGTAGTAAACTTGATATCAAATTAGAGAAATACATATTACATGGCTATAACAATGAATCTTAAGCATATAAACTATATGACTCGATGAATCATAAGGTTAATGTAAGCAGGATGTTAAATTTGATGAAGATGAAAGGTGGATGTGGAGTGATAATGAAAAAACAGCAATACTACAACCTAATTTTGTAGAACAAAAGGTACATAAAACAACCAAAATGGTAGCAATATCTCATCATCACCAAATTCTACACCACCAAGTAGCCCAAATCACAATTCCAACAATAAATCTTCATCAAACATCAACCACATCTCTTCCAACAGTAGTACATCATCACCAAAACCAAGTTCATCATCAATTACTTCAAGTGAAACACCTCGAAAGTACTTTTGTACACTTTGAAACATCTAGTGGACATTTAGCTTTGCTTTATATGTCTCTAATCCTACCACTTATGAAGAGGAAACATAAGAAAGCATTTAACAAGAAGTAATGAAGGAGGAAGTGAAACTATTGAAAGAAATGGTACTTGGCATCTTGTTGAGAAACTAAAAGACAAAATATGATTACGAGAGCATTCATATTGAAAGACAAAGTACAGTTCATATTGAAGCATTCAAAAGGATAAAGCTTGACTTGTGGTTAAAGGGTACGTGCTAGAGCAAAGGATAGGATAATTACGAGACTTTTTCAATAGTGACTCAATTCAAAATTGTGAAAGCCTTTCTTGCTTTAACAACTCAAATCCAACTCCTTATGTACCAATTTGATGTGAAATCAAATTTTCTCGATGGAGACTTACAAGAGGAGGTATATATATGTATCTCAACCATAAATTTTTGTTTTCTCCGACCAAGAAGAAAAGGTTTACAAGTTGAGGAGAGCTCTCTACGGGTTGAAGTAAGCTTCGCATGCATGGTATGATAGAATTGATTCCTTCTTTCTTGCAAGAGAATTTATAAGAAGCCAAAATGAGCCTACATGGGCTTATCTCAATTCTTGATTGATGAGTTCAAGTTTAGCATGATGAATGAGTTTGACATGATGGATTCAGGTCTCTTGAAACCGTTTTCTCGATCTTAATGTAAAACAAGGTGAGAACATAATTTATATTTTCCAAGAAAAATATGCCACTGACTTTCAAATGAGTATTTGTTAAGTAGCTTCAACACCCATAAACGTCAATGAGATGGTGCAACTTAAAGATGGTACTAATCATGTTGATAGGAGATTTTTTTATAGGAGCATGGTTTGTGGGTTAAACTATATTACACAAACACAAGGAGAAATATTGCTTTTCTTGTAAGTGTTGTATCAAGATATACGCATAACCCTACTAAGCAACATCTTGGTGCAACTTGTGGGATACTCCGTTATGTTACGAGAACTCTGAAATTCGGAATCTAGTATTAAAAAAGTACCGAATTCAAATTGATTGGCTTCAATAAAAGTGACTGGGAAGGATGTTTGGATGATAGAAAGAGAATTTCAAGCCATATTTTCAACTTTGGTTTAGGAGCTGTAACTTGGAGCCTGAAGAAGTAAGAAATAGTGACTTCATCATCATCGGAGGTGCAATATGCAGTAGCTACTACAATGGAAAAGCAAGCAATATGGCTCAAGAAAATTCTAGCCGACTTTAAATTTGAACAAGAAGGAGCTATGGTGATTATGCAATAAAAAGTCAATTGAATTAGAGTGTAAGATAAATAACTGAAATTCGTTGATCTCGCAAGTCGCTGAAAGTCCATTCTTATAATAATCTTAGATACTCCCCAATACAATTAGGCCTTCTAAAAAATCTATATACTCTTTAAGAAATTTTGGAATTTTGATAAGAATACTCTTCTTGTTGATGAATAATCCAGAAAGCATAAATGAAGAATTCTTTACATTAAAGGCCTTTATATATGCAAAATATTCTAATCCTAAAAGAACAAAGAATATCTTACTATGTAATTGTTTTCTTTTAATTAATGATAATATGGGTGGGGGTTGATAGGGTTAAAGGTTGGGTTGAGGCAGTGTGAGCATGTGTGGTCTACTCCGTGTACCTTTTGGATTACGTAAGCGGCGGGCCGTCGAGTATGTCACAGTTGAGCCCTTCCTTTATTCCCTCTTACTATTGCTTTTATAAAAAAAAGTCTAATCCTAATAGTAAAAAAAACCTAACGTGATAAACTAAATAATAAATAGGCTCTTAATTTACGAAAAATATAACAATACTTTGCTAATGATTTGTATTTTCATCATTCTCCAAGGGATGGACAGAATTCGCCCTCGAATTTTTTGTGTCACCAAAATAAGAAATAAGATGTTTGCCGTCAAATACATTCGTAGTACGAATATGACTAGGCAATTGCAACCGATAAGCATTTGTATTAATTTGCTCGACTATCTAGACAGCACCAATCTTTTTTGGGGATAACTTATTGTATTCTCTCATACATTATTGGTGCTTCGTCAATATAGCCCAAACAAAATCAGCGACTCTAAATCCCACATGTCTACAGTTTTCTATTTGCGTCCATTTTGTATTTCTCATTAGAATGTAACAAGTTCTCCTTAACAATTTTATGGAGAACTTATATATATCCTCAATGAAATTCCTAGTCGAGGTTAAGAGTTGAGGACAAAGGTTTTCATTCGCGAGAGCTTAAGCCCTTGTGTTGTTCCTCTTATGCTAATTCCAAAGAAAGATGGTTCACGGAGAATGTTTGTCAATAGCCAAGCCATAGTAAAATTACAGTCTGCTACCGTTTTTATATCCCTCGACTAGATCATTTGTTAGACCAACTTATTAGTAGAACAAAGGCATTCACCATGACTTAAAAAGTGGATATCATCAAATTCGTTTTAGACTTGGAGATGCGTGGAAGACAATATTTAAGACTAGGGAAGGATTGTATGAGTGGTTACTTATACCTTTTGGGTTATCAAACACCCTTAGTACAATTATTCAAATAATGAACCAAGTATTACGACCTTTCATTGGTCATTGTGTTGTCCTTTGTTTTGATGATATTTTGTTTTTTATATCAAGGATGTTGCTACTCACTTGTGTCGATCTAAAAGAAGTTCTTAAGGTTTTGAGGAATGAAAAGTTGTATGCCGCTACGAAAAATGTCCTTCTAGCTAACTCCTACTATTTTGTTTTCGGGGTATGTAGTTTCCTTTAAAAGATTGAATGTGGATGATTCTAAAATTAAGGTTGTTAGTACATGGCCAACACCTCACTCTATGACTAGAAATGATAATAGGTCAGATCTGGATCCGATCTTGACTCCTATGATCACAATTTCAAAGCTAGCACACGGTAGATGATGCTTGTAACAACCTTGAAATGCTGAAAATATGGGTTCATATCGGATCCAGATCCAACCCATTGCCGTCCCTGTCTATGATTAAAGTTCGTAGTTTTCAAAGTCTAGCTTCTATCTATGGATGATTTATTCCACATTTTAGCAGTGTGATGGCACCTATTACTGATTGTATGAAAAAAATAATTATACTATCCTAATAAAACTAATCTTTATCACGTTATATACCGTACGTGATAACAGATAATCAATTGCAATAGCAAAAAACTCAGCCTTCCATGGTAGGACTAAGCACAATATTGTGCAAAAAGAAAAAAAAACTTACTTGAGGCAATAGATCTTGTAGGCATCATCCTTGAAAATTTTTGGCAAACCATTCCGGATGAGAGTAACTCTTATCTGTGCAATAAGGTACATATATATATATAAGAAACAAAATATCGAGAATAAATTAAGTACAAACTACGCAAATATACCCAAAAGTCCCCGTGATAAGGCGAACAACTGGGGTGAGCAATCAATCAACTAAGCTTTTATCCTACACAGGTGGGCTTGGCTGTAGGCTAAGTAATTTTTTTTAAAAAAAAATAATAAAATATGAGTGTACCTTGTATTCAAAAAATTTCATTTTGATCATCAAATTGGAATCATCATCAGCTAAACAATCTTTTGTTTCATTGTCATTAACAGTTTTTTTCATGCTTTTTGCAATTTTGGCAGCTTTCCCATCATCGGCCTTGAATAAATTGATGTCAAAAAAAAATCCTGGGTGAATTTGCAAGTGTTAGATAGATATCCCATAACTTATCATGTATAAATTAATGAAAGAAATACAGTACAACTGATTTTTACTTCGAAATTCGATTACATAGATTATAATAATATGCTATAATGCATTAGCAGTCCCCCCATATAATTGTCCTGAATCGCCTACTGCATGCCCTTGAACTTTCAAGAGGTCTCGTTACTCCAAGTATTTAACATGCGAAAAAGTGTCAGTTTGCTTTTGATGTGAAGAAGGTGAATTTTCGAGCTTTTGATGTGAAGAAGGTGAATTTTCGACTTGTGCCACATGCCAACCCACTATTGGTTTGACTTTTCAACATTTTGAAAGTAGCACGAGTGTATACTGCACGCTGCATGTCATCTAGTTTTGACACAATCAAGAAGCAAGCATGTGTGTTTTTGCTAAATTGAAGGGGTATAAGGACCTTTTAGCGAAGTTGAATGGGCAACATAAACCTTTTTAAAGTTCAAGAGACACTAGGCGATCCGGCAAAGTCAGCCAACTACTGGGGCCACTAGTATAATATTCAACCACTCCATAAATTTCAAAAAGATGATGACAGATGCTGATATATAAAAACTACTACCTCGATATAATGGCCATAAACTTTTGTTTTTACTACATAAAAAAAAACACAATTAATACATATGCAAAATATTTATCATCACCATTGGAAAGGTGAGCAAAGTATATATAAGTTGGTGATAGTGACAAAGTTGGCATAAAAAACAAGTATAAATATATGCCCAGAAAAACCTCATTTCCTTTCGGTACTCGCGAAATCCTGAGTCATTTCGAACATGAATAACCATCTTATAGAGAAGGTTATCACTTTGTTCAGAATCGGTTGTTGCACGGAAGTTGGGGTAGCATTTAACAGAAGTTTGGAAGCGATTTTCTTCCAACAAGGTACGAATCATTTCCTGTTTCAACAAAGCGACAGTGCGTATAATCATCTTAAAAAGATTGATCAAACTAACAATCCAGGATATATACAGTTCTTGGAAAATAGATCAAATGGCCTTGCCTGCAATTTGGAGGTTGGGATATCAGCAGACTGAGACTTTAAAAAAATATCTACCACATCTTTATTCCCTTCTTCAGTTTGAAACCAGTCTGAACTGTCCGGGATGACACTCTGAAGCAGTGCTTCTATTCTCTGCAATAGTATTTTCAAGAGAAACAAATGTGACTGCTATTTCATTACTGCTAATAATATTTTCAAGTTCACATTATTCAGGTTACCTCTCTTTCATCAGTATTTGAATTCCAAATTTCCCGAAGACTCGGTCCAGAATCAAGGCCAGCTGAACAATAAAGAAATAAAAATGTAAAAAGCTACAAGTGCAGAACTTCCATGCCCGACGTAAAGCAACATAAATATACCTTCTTCAGGTGGTGGATGATTATCCAATGCCTCCATCTTTGTTAAGCTTTCTTTCCCTACAAGTCGAGCCACCAAACCCTCCAGGAGTTCACCTTGCAACTTAATATGATCTGCTGAACCTGCATTTCAAGGTTAAAAGAGATAATTATTAACTTGGAAAAATAGCTCATTATATTTTCAGGAGCCATAGGCCCCTAACAATAAAAAGGTTTAGATAAATAAAGCACCTGCCACAAATTTATCAGAATCCTTACGAAGAGCTTCACATACTTGGGTTGCTGTTCCCTCTTCACACAGATCGTCAAATATTTTAAAGAACTTCGTCACCGATTTCCTTCAACAAAAAAGTAATAAACATAATCCAGTGACTGAATTAATTTTTTAAAATTTGTTTTATGTATAAATCCGCACTCAGTTGAGAATAACCAAACATGATTTGTTGGAATGCGCCATTCCCGGCAGAAGGTTACCAACCCATGAGTTGAGAAGAAACTTGGCTTGCCATTGCCTAATTTTGTGACAGCTGTCACCACCACTGCCACGGAGTAAAAAGTTAGCAACTCAACACTGCCCAAAAGAACTGACAATATTACAGAGAGATTACCATAATCTTCTATGGGATGCTGCCCGTGGTCTCCTAGGACTGCAGTTACCAATTCCATGGATACGCACATCCGATTTGTCTAGGTGAAAAAATATACAGTATGCATGTCAA
>CATIWQ010389438.1:0-14232 GCA_949673415.1 Euphorbia schlechtendalii
TAATCCAGGTGGCGACTCCACACTGAGAGACGGCGGATTCGGGTTCGGACCGATCTTAAACGTTTTCGTCTTTTCTCTTTTTAACCTTTTTTTCCGGGTCCCAGACCCGGTGCTTTTCTGACATATGTTTTCAAACACCCCCGTGGACCGCGCCTATGATTTCCGCGCGCTCTCGGCCCACCGCTCCGTGTCGTCCGCTCACACCAATATATGAATAAGTCTTCAAAAGAATTCTTACGAAAGCGGAGAAACTTGTAAAATATCTCGCAAAAGCTCGCAAAGAAAGATGTCAACACTCAAAAGGAAAGGTTGAGTTGAAGTAAAAAGGTTGAGTTGTAGTAAATAAAGGAGGAGAGGTGGACCACTATTTTATAGTGGGAGGGAAGCAAAAAGCTCCCCTCAAAAAGTAAAGTGGGATGGGAATTCCCATCCCACACGCAGGTTACCAGATAGAGCTTTAGCTCAACACAGGTAAACCCGAGCGCACAGCCCACTTGCGCGGGTTGAGCGGCTGCCACAAGGCAAGCCCTAATGGGCTTGCAATATGTCCCGCAAGCCTACCTTATGGCCTGCAATTAGTAGGCCTGCACTACAGGCCCACGCAAGCGCTTCCCAACAACGCTAGCAGGCTTGCAGCCCAGTTGGCCTTGTGCAGCACATGCTAGCGTCCCGTTAGTAATTTTGCTTGCGAGGTAGCCGTACAGGCCCCACCTACTAACATCCTATGTTTGCAAGGCCCACTCGCAATGAGAAAAATTCACTTGCTCGCCCCTGTGCAATTTTTCCAAAACTCCTCCTTAAAATCCTTTAATTATTATTTGGTCCAACCAATTAATAATTCATCCAACTATTTTACTTTCTTTATATTCTCAGCATAAACCCAATCTATAATTTCTTTACTTAGACTGATAGAGAACCAAAGTGTGTGACCTTATAGGATCCCGAAGTATAGATCCACTAGACGTTAACCTAAACTTAGTTTCCCATCCGGGAACCTTTAAGCTTAGTGTTCCAGACCGATATGGAAGCCGATAACTCTAGATTATCAAATGGGCTTTCTATCAAAGGCTTATGATCCACCGATACTTGGAACGTCACGTGCTTGTGACTTAATCTGGTTCTAATAGTAACCAATCCAAGATACTCCTTCCATCAAGTTAAGTACCATCCAATTTATTAAGCTCGGATTAAGTGTTAGCTCATGTAATAGCCGTAGCTATCCTAGAGTTAAACTTGATCACGAGAACACCACTTGTAATAATGTACCAAGATTGACTAGAAACCCGTACTATCAATCTTATACTCTAATCAGAGGTTTATGAGTGTGTCACTTCAACAAGAGGCCTTAAGGTTCAACTCCCATTATATCACTATATCATCTTGACTACTCGACTTACCAATGAGTGATCATCACTATACCCGTAATCATATGTATCATCTCGATCACCACGGTATTAATAAGTATGACCCAAAGTATAGTAACTCCCACACAAGGTAACCAATATCTCAAATCTGAGGATACTTGTACTGCTACTGCAACAAGACATGACATCAACACATGGATATAATTATTTTTTAATGTCTTTCTTATAGTTATCTCTAATGTATTACCCGAAAACATTCATGCGTTAACTCAAGGTACAACCTTCTGCTTGTGAGATCGGCTACTTGGATCTAATCCAAGGTTACGCCTACAAATGCTAGTCTGTCTGCTTCATTGATGTCTAGTCTCAATGAAACTATGACTAGGGATATTTAAACTATTCAAAGTAACACGTGTGTGCAATTCTCACACCACATAGCTCCCACTATGTCCTCGCACTTTCAAAATTATGAAGTAATCATAGACTTTGTTTTATCAATGAACATATACATAATAGCACATATCTACACACACACACACACACACACACACACACATATATATATAATACCAGCTAGATACATAATTTAAATAATCAATTATAAATAACAAAGATGCATTTATTATTGTTAACAATAATCTGAAACTCTTTGTACATTATAACTAATAAACATATATCGCACTAATTTCCTCTATGGCATACATCATGTCTAATAGGGGATCCCTTTATATAGGGATCGAGTCGAAGTGGGTATTCGTATTTAGGAAAGACTCCTCCATAGGACCAGACTTCCCTAATAAAGGGTAGAATCATAGTTAGATTCGCAAGCTTCTTGTTTAGTCTAAAGAAGAACACTAGTGTGGCATGCTTGGTGTGCAATACCTCATACGACCCTACCCACAAGGTGGCATCGTGTGACCACACAAGCTTTTGAGGCGTGTCCTCTACGCGCTTGTGAATAAAATACCAGTTTTTCAGATAATACAATATATTAATGTTATGTATATTTATAATGGTAATTATAATGGACACTAGAGTGTTTACACTAATTGACACTAGTGATCTCAGCCATTCATCCTATTTTTCATCACAGGGTGTAAAATTTAAGTTAAAAACAAAAAAAATCTCTTTTTCTATTACTTCATCGATCTTTTTAAAATCTCACAAAAAAATCATGTTTGGAGATCAAGACTTAATTATTTCATTTTACAAGTTAAGGTCAAAACTAAATGCTTTAAAGGCCATGAATGAAGCATTGGAAACACGTGTAAGGAGAAAGTTTTTAGAATTAGCAATCAATTGATATTTTGGCCTGGAACTTTTCCTTTTCTCCCAATTCATGCTCCACCTTCTAAAGAGTTTAATTATTCTCAAACTAAATCGGCATTCACATCCCCACATAAAATTTCTTTAAGCAACAAAGATGTATCTGAAAATCTTTCTTCACTCTCAGATAATATTCCACCTTCCATGGTGCCAACCTTGAAATCTCAATAAAGCCAATATCAATTTCTGCAACCAATCAAAATTCTTTCAAAAATGTCAATTTTGTCCATCTAGATACAAATTTATCCAAAGTCCCTTTAAAATGCTTCAATTTTCAAGAGAATGAAAATTTGAAATTTGATTGTCTTACAAAATTTTTGAACATTCAAGAGATTCAAACTCTCGAGAGTGTTATGCTTTTTTAAAATGAAAAACAATCTGATTTCAACATTGAATATGAGGTTAACGATATGGTGCTATTTGGAAATGAAACACCAACGTATTTTTTAATTGAAAAGGTTGATAAGCAAATGGATATTGATAGGAAGCATTTTATAGAGCAAAAATTTGTTTATCGTAATTTGGAAGTCAAAGATTGTCCTTATTTTTTGGAATTACAAGATTCAAGAGTTTTGAAGAATGTGAGAATGATGACGAGTGAGCTGCTATGATCATTATTCATTGGTGCAAAATAAAATTTGTAATTGGGTGACATATTGGAATGGTTTCAAATGCAGATGTGTGGAAGATTAGATGCTTTTTGGGTTGTTACAATCAATAATAAGTCAAGCTTAGTTTGAAACACAATATTACTTCCTTAAATCATGGATTAAGCTCATTCTAAAACTCATACAAGATGAGGAAGTTGTATAGTATTTTAAATGTAATTTTTATGCTTTAATTCCTATAATTTGAATGAGTTTAATTTATGTTTAAAATTATTTTGATTAGGTAGTTTTTATTTAACTTTTAGTGTGTTAATTTGTAACTTTCTCGTTAGCTTCAAGTGTCTTTTATATCCTTTATGAGTAATTGTGTATTTTCATTTTATTTAATTGTAACTTCCATTTTGTTCTTGTATAAAGAAGGAAATATGTAATAGATAATCAGATTATATACTATTGAATGAAAAAAGATAGAGAATTTGCTTTTGCAATTCATCTTGGGTTTTGTTAGTTTCCAAAAACTTAATGAATTTTATTAGTTTTAAAAAATTGTAGGGTCTTAATTGTTTCCAAAAACACTCAAAAGGGTTTTGTATATGATCTAAAAACATTCATCTATCTCAAATTATGATAGAATATATTTATTCATGTATGTTTGTAATTAGTTAATTGAGGGATATATTTGTAATTGCATGATTAAACCCTAAACTATATGTATGATATCTCTAACTCAGTTGAGTAAGAGAAAACTTCCCTCAACATCAGTTTATCTTGGTATCAGACGCAAGCCGATTCTATACCCTAGCAGCCACCACTGTCCAACCGCCATTGTCACTTAACAGCCCACCTCCATGGCTGACTCTGCCGGAACATCAACTGCCATCTCCACGAATGTCGTTGCTTCTTCTAATGCTGCACTCACATCAATCGCACATTAGATGCCTATCAAATAAGATTTGTCTAATTTCGTTATGTGGAAGATGATCATGAGCACCATGATCGCAAGGGCCGGTCTCAATTCTCACATTGATGGTATAGTTTCCCAATTGGGCAACAATCAACCTAATCCAGTTTATGCTCAATGGTTCCACCAAGACTAATAGGTCATGTCCTAGATCTATAGCTTGATTACTCCGTCCCTATTACCACAAGTGATCAACTCGAGGATAACTCGTGAAGTTTGGTAAAAGTTAGAGCAAGCCTATGCGTGCGGTTCAAATGCGCAAAGTCATGAATTAAAATATCTACTCCACTCCTTGGTTAAATCTCACACTAAATCGATGAGTGATTATATGCATCGTGCAAAACTAATTGCTAATCGCCTTACTTTGATTAATCGATCTATAACTCATGATGACTTAGTTGATGTGATTTTGGATGGACTTCAGGGTTCCCTACGTGATGTATGTCAGTTTGTTACTACAAGGAACATAAGAGTTGATGATTTATTGGGTATATTTCTCACTGAAGAAAGGCACTTGGCAAGGGAAAATTTGTTGGTTGATGACATCAATGCTCCGTCTTCTCATTATATGCGATCTCAATCTACCAAGAGTTACGGACATGGTAGGGACAGTCCCACAATCCCATATAATCGAATTCATTCTGACGTTTGACATCCCTTTCTCATGGTGATCACAGTTCCACAGCATCCCCTCAGATAGGTTCCTATACTCAGTCTGCTCCATTGGATATCTCCACATTATGTTGTCACAATTGTCAAGGGTTTGGCCATATATCACAGCCCCACACCTCGCTCCACCAATTATTGTAACCAGCCACCTACTTCATATCATACCACCTCCTCCAATCCCACACTAACACAAATTGGCTTTTAGATAGTGGAGCAACGCATCACTTAGCCTCAAACTTGGGAAGCCTAAATCTTCACTCTGAGTACAAAGGTCTAGAGGAGGTTATTTTAGGTAATGGCTCTATTCTTCCTATTCAAAACATCAGTTCTTTTATTATTCCTACTACATCAAAATCGTTACATTTATCTCATCTTTTGCATGTTCCATCATCAAATTCCAATTTGATTTCTATCAGTGCACTAACCAGGTCTAATGAAGTTTCTATTGAATTTTTTTATCGTTATTTTGTTGTGAAGGACCTTCATTCCAAACAAGTACTTCTTCGATGCCTAAATAATAATGGCTTGTATTTGTGTTGATTTAACTCTATACATCCTGAACGATAATGGAATACATCATCATATGTCTTTCCCACACACACCTGAACAGATGGGGTCAGCAAATGGAAACATCATCATGTTGTTGAAACTAGTTTGTCATTATTACATCATGCAAAGTTACCTATGATGTTTTGGACATATGCTTTTGAAATAGCTGTGTATCTCTTTAATTGTATACCTTTCGCTAGTCTGTCTCATTGTTACCCTTATTTTAAATTATTCTGTTCACAACTGGATTATTTATTTCTTTGTGTATTTGTTACCTTTGTTACCCTTGGTTGCATCCTTACAATTCACGCAAACTTAATTATCATTCTCGTAAATGTGTTTTCTTGGGATATAGCAAACAACATAAAGGTTATCGTTGATATGATCCCATTTCCTCCAAATTCTATATCTCACATCATGTTGTGTTTGATGATTAGATTTTCCCATCGTCTACTCCTACCACGTCACATTCCGACAATTCTTTACCCATCATGCTTATCCAGCCTCACCTTCCAACACCACAACGTGGCTCTCCATCATGTCGATTCCCACCAGCCCCTTAATCTGCCCCAAACCCGCCAACAAACGTCACCTCCTCCCTCATACCACCAAAACCAACCACCAAGAAACCCACATCAACCCCCTACTTCATCCAAAATAACCACGTCCACCTCTCCTACAGTTAAACACCCGAACATTCCATTAGTCATTGATCTTTGCAAATATAACTCTACCTTTAAACTACTCCATACTCCGAAACCCGCACCTTCACCCAAATCCATGCAAACCCTCCAAGATACTAGCAAACTACCTAAACCTTGATCCCTAAATACTACGGTTACATACACTAAATCCACATGTTATACGGAGGCTGGCAAGCATGCATGTTGGTGACAGGCTATGGTTGATGGATATAATACCTTAGTCGTTAATGGAACTTGGGAATTGGTTCCAGCAGATATCACCATGAATGTAGTTGGTTACAAATGGATTTTTAAAACCAAACTCCTTCCGAATGGAGCTGTTGAACATTACAAAGCTCGTTTAGTTACCAAGGAATTTCATCAACGCCCTGGCCTTGATTTTCATGACACATTCAGTCCGATTGGTGAAACTAACTACTATTTAACTACTACTCTCTCTGGCAACCTATTATGGATGGTCTATTACGCATTTAGATATCTCTAATGGGTTCCTTCATGGTGATCTCGATGAGCTTGTAATCATGACTCAACCCTCGAGCTTTATTGATACGAACCATCCTACCTATGTATGTCGATTACAGAAGTCTATCTATGGCCTCAAGCAGTCTCTGCGGATGTGGCATCAACGATTTTCGATAGTTTTGGGAGAATTTGGTTTTTCAGCTTCCAAAGCTAATGTCTCACTTTATCATTATCATCGTGGCTCCTCATTTCTATTCTGTCTCATTTATGTGGATGATCTCCTAGTCTTGAGTAATGACATTGGACTTGAGGCTAAGATTGTTTTGTTCCTACAGTCTAAGTTCGCAATAAAAAAGATGGTGCTGACCAAGTACTTTCTTAGCATTGAACTACATCGTCGTTCGGGATGTATAGAGTTGAATCAACACAAATACACGCAAGATCTACTTCGTAAGGTGTCAATGGCGGTATCCAAGGGTGTTATAATGCCATCCAGTCTTGCAATTCGTTTATTCGCCATAAACAGCCCCCCTTTGGCAGATCCCTCTTTGTATTGGAGTTTTGTTGGAGGTCTACAATATCTTACCACTACTCACCCCGATATAGCATTTTTTTATGCATAAAAGTAGCACAATTCATGCATTCTCCAACGAAACAACAATGGAAAGAGCTAAAGCGAATTTTACGCTACCTCTAGTCGACGGTTTTGTTTTGTTTGCAGTACACCAAGCAATAGACGGTTACGGTACATGCTTTCTCTGATTCGGAATGGGCTGGAGATCCAGATGACAGACGTTCTGATACAAGTTATGCAGTTTTCACTGTATGAATTTAATTTCATGGGCAACTAGGAAATAGCGTACGCTTTCTCATTCTTCGACGGAAGTTGAATATCGTGTTTTGGCAGTAGCAACATCTGAATTATCATGGATTTCTATGTTTTTTAAGGATATTCAAATGCCAATTACGACTCCACCGGTTATTTGGTGTGATAATTTGAGTGTCACATATCTCACAGCAAACCCAGTTTTTCTTAGTCGTACCAAGCATTTGGAACTTAACTTCCATTTTGTTAGGGAACGCGTTGCCATTAAGCAATTGGTGGTCCGTTATATCTCCACTATAGATCAAGTGACTAACGTATTTACTAAGGCATTATCTGGTAATCGATTTTGCATGCTGCAAGACAAGTTGGTCGTGGTCTCCTTCCCGGCTCAACTTGAGGGGGAATGATAAAATATATTTATTCATGTATGTTTTTTAATTAGTTAATTGAGGGATATATTTGTCATTGTATGATCAAACCCCAAAACTATATATATACAATATCTCTAACTCAGTTGAGTAAGAGAAAACTTCCCTCAATATCAGTTTATCTATTAAACCATCTTCTTTTACAATTTTGATTCTCATAAATTCAAAATCAAAAATGTATTGTTTTTCGCTTCCCCCGGCCATAATTATATTAAACATGTCAATTATTGTAAACATTCCTAGGCTCTGCTTGGGAGAGTGTTTTTCACAGGAAGGTAAAGGATGAGAGCTAGATTCTCATGCTTTGGGATGAAAGTGAAGTAAAAATTGGAAGAAACCTAGGTCAAATGAGTTCATTTCACTTCCATTAAAATGTGTACTATTCATTTCACCCAATTTGGTCGAATTCAATAGGAAAGAGAGTGCAATTTCAAAATTAACCATGAATCTTTATTTTATTTATAATCCATTTTTAAAGGATATTTAAATAATTTCCATATCACCTTATTTTATGATTCAATCTTTTCTTCCCAAACACAATATTATCTCATATTTTATGTTTCTATTATCCACCATCCTTTAAAATACTATCCATTCTTTTCCTTTTCTTTATGATATTTCTGTCCTGATGTCGTAAACAATTACGGATTTCCAATCGAGAAAAAATAATAAACTCTAAAGGAAATGTAGGTTCCACCGTTTAATATAAGGGGGAATTTTATAAATGTGTTGATTTTAAGTATTTATATCAATCAAAGTTTTGGTACATAAATTTATTTAACAAATATGTTTCAAACTCACCTTCTATACGTTTCAAGTTATTTTTTCTCCTCCACTACCAACTAATGACATCACAGATGATGACATACTTTTTTTTTTATTTTTTCATCTTATTTTTCCATTATCTTTTAATTCGTTCATTTATTGGACATGCTGCTTTAGAGTTTTTTATTCATCTAATTTTTATCTTCGAAATGCCATCCATTGTGATATACTTTTTTGAAAATTTTTTTTCAACTGTTCGATATATGGTAGGAACATGGTACGAAGTAAAAAATGACAACTTTGGGAATATTATTGTAGCTTTCTAATATATAACTTATGAAATAAGCACTATCCAGTAGTAAAACATGACAAGAGCACTTATCTAGTAAGAACATGGTAAGAAAATGAACTTGAAAAATCAAACAAGCCAGAAGTAGATAACAACATGGTAAGGAACATGGTAGGGACATGGTAGGAAGTAAAATATGACAACTCTGGAAATATTACTGTAGTTTCCTTATAGATAACTGATGAAAGGAACAATATCCAGTAGTTAAACATGACAAGAGCACTGGTAGTAACATGGTAGGAAAATTAACTTGAAAATAAAAAAAATAGAATCAGATAATAACATGGTAGGAACATAGTAGGGATATGGTAGGAAGTAAAAAATGACTACTCTGGAAATATTACTACAATTTCGTGATAGATAACTGATGAAAGGAGCACTATCCAGTATTTAAACATGACAAGAGAACTATCTGGTAGTAACATGGTAGGAAAATGAACTTGAAAATCAAACAAAATAGAAGCAAATAACAACATGGTAGGAAGTAAAAAATGACAACTCTGGAAATATTATTGTAGTTTCCTGATAGATAACTAATGAAAGGAACACTATCCAGTAGTTAAACATGACAGGAGCATTATTTGATAGGAACATGGTAGTAACATGTTAGGAAAATGAACTTGAAAATCAAACAAAACAGAATTAGACAGCAACATGGTAAGGACATGGTAGGAAGTAAAAATGACAACTCTGGAAATATTGTTATAGTTTCCTGATAGATAATTGATGAAAGGAGTACTATCTAATAGTTAAACATGACAGGAGCACTATCTAGTAAGAACATGGTAGGAAAATGAACATGAAAATAAAAAAATAGAAGCAAATAATAACATGGTAGGAATATGGTAGAGACATGGTAGGAAGTAAAAAATAACAACTTTGGAAATATTACTATAGTTTCCTAATAGATAACTGATGAAACAAGCACTATCCAATAGTTAAACATGATAGGAGCACTATCTGATAGGAACATGGTAGGAAAATGAACTTGAAAATCAAACAAAACAGAAGCAGATATAAACATGGTAGGAACATGGTAGGGACATGGTGTAGGAAGTAAAAAATGACAACTCTAGAAATATTATTGTAGTTTTCTAATAGATAACTAATGAAAGGAGCACTATCTAGTAGTTGAACATGACAGGAGCACTATCTGGTATTAACATGGTAGGAACATGGTAGGAAAATGAACTTCAAAATTAAACAAAACGGAAGCAGATAATAACATGATAGGAACATGGTAGGGACATGGTAGGAAGTAAAAAATGATAACTCTGGAAATATTATTATAGTTTCCTAATAGATAACTGATAAAAGGAACATTATCCAGTAATTAAACATGACAGGAGCACTATCTGGTAGGAACATGGTAGGAAAATGAACTTAAAAATCAAAAATAGAATTAGATAACAACATGGTAGGAACATGGTAGGGACATGGTAGGAAGTAAAAAATGACAACTCTGGAAATATTGTTGTAGTTTCCTGATAGATAACTGATGAAAGGAGTACCATCCAGTAGTTAAACATGACAGGAGCACTATCTGGTAGGAACATGGTAGGAAAATGAACATGAAAATCAAACAAAACAGAAGTAGATAACAACATGGTAGGAAGTAAAAAATAACAACTCTGAAAATACTACTGTAGTTTCCTAATAGATAACTAATGAAAGAAGCACTATCTAGTAGTTAAACATGACAGGAGCACTATCTAGTAGGAACATGTAGGAAAATGAACTTTAAAATCAAACAAAACAGAAGTAGATAATAACATGGTATGGAAATGGTAGGAAGTAAAAATGACAAGTTTGGAAATATTAATGTAGTTTCCCATAGATAACATGGTAGAAAGAAAAAAATTGACAACTCTTGAAATATTACTGTAGTTTCTTGATAGATAACTGATGAAATGATCTAGTAGGTAAACATGACAGGAGTACTATCTGGTAACATGGTAGGAACATGAACTTGAAAATCAAATAAAACAGAAACAGATAATAACATGGTAGGAACATGGTAGCTACCAGTTTTCTATCAAAATCGAATGGTTGGAAAATAATTTTGAAAAAGTATATTACAATGGATGGTGTTTCGAAGATAAAAATAAGGTGAACAAAAAACTCTAAAACGACATATCAAAAAAAATAAATTGTTGAAGAGATAATGACAAAATAAAATGAAAAAATTAAAAAAAAAACACGATCTCATCGATGACATCATTAATTAATAATTAAATAAGGAAAAAATAAACTTTAAACACTTGTATAATGCAAAGCAGAAGTTAAATTAATAAATAGTTTTTTTATAACAATTTCCCTTCATATAATACGTAAGATACGATGTAGCGGGTAATAACAGTAGATGCACTCTATCTCTGGTAGTCTAGTCTTATCCTTACTTTCTTCTCTTCTCTAGGGTATCAATTTGATTACAAATGGCATTATACTCCTCCACTTCTGCAAAATGTACTTTCAATTTAAATTATGTTTCACTTCATTCCAGAAATTCTAAGGCTCATCTAAATTTATTGTCTTTATCTTATGGATCTTCGAAGCTCTCACTCACTGTGTCGGCAATTTCCACTCCGAAGGCGAGGTTTGTTGCTCGGCGGAAGCAATCTGTTTCAGTTCGGCAACTTGGCCGTCCTCTAAGTAATGTTAGGGAGCCAAGAAATTTTTTCTCGATTTGATAATGAAATCGTTTATGGTTGTTTTCTGATTTGTGTTTCGTTATGCTGCAGTCGAGTATATGAGTCTGCCAGCGAGTCAGTACTCAGTGTTGGATGCGGAGAGGATTGAAAGGGTAGATGACAACACGTTTAGGTGTTATGTGTATAGGTTTAAGTTCTTTGCTTTTGAGGTGTGCCCTGTTTTGCTTGTTAAAGTTGAAGAACAGCCTAATGGTTGTTGCATTAAACTCTTATCATGCGAGGTAACATCTGTGCTTCCTTTACTATTGTTTTTGCTCTGTTGCTTATTCTTTTTTTGTGCTTTAATGAATTTTGAGTGGTGAGTTGCAGCTGAATGTGTATTTTATGGAACATTCCAATACTATGCTAGTGTGCTTGGAAATCAATATTTGAGGGTATTCAATTCTTTTTACGTACTTGCAAATTTGCTAAATAAAATGAAACGAATATAATTGAATTCCTTCAAATTTTTTGTTTCCAAACACACTCTAAATACAACAAATATGGTCTAGAAACATAATCTGGAAGTGAGTTTAGCTTTTGATATTCATTTACTGTTTACGTATTGTTGGTATATATTATAAAGCATAGGCTGTTTATTCTTTGCTATCTACTTTAACTGGGTTTGCTATTTACTAATGTTCTTTTATTTATTTAATTTAATTTTGCTTCTTGTTGTCAGCTTGAGGGCTCGCCCATGGTTGTTGCACAAAATGAGAAGTTTGATGGTGAGTCAAATTTTACTTTGATCTATTGTTAAAACATAGTTCAAATCGAAGTTGGATAATTTTTTCTAACGAGTGCCGCTATTTAATATTCGCAACTACATTTCAGAAGTTGTTCTTCAAGTTATTAAAATGCAGCTGTTGTGCTTTTGGAAAATTGCATAATACTCTCAATTTCGGGTTTATGTGTGTTGGAAACCAGTTCTTGTAATGCTAGAGAGTCCCATTGTACTCAATTTAACACTTGATTAAGACAGGAAGTTGGGATATGCGAAATGTGAAGAAACTTATGTATTTAACTTTCAACATTTCTATTTAATACAAATTTCTGAGGATTCAATGACCTTCTTATTGTGTTTGTCTGATAAAATGTGGGAGGCCTTCTATTTAATTTGTATCATAGGGTCTTGATATTTTAACTTTTGGGCGATATAATTTTTCTTTTAGATTGAATTGAATGATAGTTATGGATAGAATTAAGAAGTTTGCTGCGTGAGTAATTGAGTATGTGGTTAATGTCTTGCAGAGCTTACTTGTAGAAATATGGTTTCAATACATGAGAACTTCTGAAATTAATCATATTTATAAAATTAAGAAACTAAGAACTTGAACTGGAAATTAGGTTTGAAAATCTTAACTTGTGTTTATTTCCTTTGTTCCAAGTTATCATGGTGATTAGATAAGAAACTTCAATTCCGTGGCACAAATACAAGATTGGAAATTTGGTTCATTATTCTACTAGCTGAGCTGAAAATGTTGTTCTGGTTAAAATGTCTCCATTGTAATATCTTATAAGTGAAGCTGGCAATGTAGCAGTTAGTATATGTTTATTGTAGTGTAGACAGGAAGGTTCCATCTCTACTACCCTCTCGACCATTGTTACTTCATACTGCTATCTGCGTATTAATTGAAATGCACTTAAATTACTTGTGCTTATAATCGTTGGATTGGTTTTTTTGCATTTATTGCTGTCAATCAGCTCTCCAATTTGCGGTTACTTGTTCATTTTCAATGTATTGTATTAGTGACTTGTATTAATAGTGAAAGTAACTCTAAAAGCATTGGTAAAATGAATTAGCTCCTTAGTTCGTTATAAAAGTTGAAAAGTTATGGTGAGTTTAGATGCTAGTAATTTTAGCAATTAGCATTAAATTAATTATCTAACATAGTTACCTAGACAATTTGCATTTGCTTCTCAAAAAACCGTAAGGTCTTTTGCAGTATTTTTGTTTTAAAAATATTTTTGAGGACAATATCTGAGTGTGATTTATGTGAATAACTTGTAAGAAATGGAAAGACAATATCTGCATTGGCAAAACCATATAATTTTTGGATGGAAGGGTATTTGTTATCGAGATTACAAAGAAAAAGACGAAGAATTTCATCTGAAAGGAATATTATATCTTATACCTAAATAAAATAGTTTGTTTTTCATTCTTGGCAATAGCTATGTAATGTTATTGTCTAGGTAATATCAGGCACCATTTCCTGACTAGTGTTCAAGAGAATAAGCAGTGGAAATAGAAGGTAATGCTGCAGATGTGTGGAGCATCCCACATCAGAAATAGATAAGAAAAGGGTTAGCGTAAAAGTGGGATTTGCACTTTTTTCTTATCTATTTCTCGTACGCATCTCCAACAATAATAAATAGATGAAATAAGGGAAATAAGAATCAAGGTTGGAAATTAAAGTGATCGATACATTGCCCTCCATGTATAGACGAACAAACAGTTACAAATAGGGAAAATGTCAATAGGCAATTAAGCATAACAAATATGATTCGTACAACTAATGACTGGTTGCTGA
>CATIWQ010389482.1:0-15104 GCA_949673415.1 Euphorbia schlechtendalii
TTCCCGAGTCACTTATTCGCCTTTCTTGGCAGAGCTTTCTAAGCACTTCTTGCTCCTCCTTTCGTGAATGTAAGATCTCATTCATCATGCTTTGCATCAGGGCCATAGCCGCATTTTGCTGCTCGTTTTGCTTGATAAGCACGACCATCATGTCTCGTTTTTCTGCTTTCCTCTTCTTCTTCTCATTCGTCCTTGGTCTCGAGGAGCTGAGTGTTTCTGCTTGTGATGGAGGAATATCGGCGACTGCCTTTGCCTTTCCTGCTTTGTCTCTGGGCTCCGGCGTGTCCAAGAGCAGGGTAGTTCTCGGAGGAGGAGATTTTGTCGGTCTGTCTAGGGAGCTAGTCATTGTTTAGGATTACTCTCTCCACGCTCACCGCACCAATTTGATGTCCTTCCGAAGTGATCTTCCGCTTATCGAGTCTTCAAAGGTCCTGCAAAACAAATCCTCGGCCGAAAGTGTTTCCGGCGAAGATTCTCCGACGATCTAGTCAGTGGTCAGAGTAAAGGGGTCTTAGTAAAGTTCTTTTATGATTACGTACCCTTTTTCCAGTTAGAGACTTGCCATTTATAGGGTTTGTGTGTAGTGATGTCATGCGGGACCTATTTGTAAGAGGTACACGTGTGGCCCGCCGCTTGGGGGTCTTGTCCGCCGTCGGAGCATTAAATGATTCATCTCTGCTAGTTGGTAATGCATTTAATGCGGTAGAGGAGAGAGAAAAGTCAGAGTAGTGGGTTCTGAGGGTGATATCTCGGCGAAGTGGCGGTGGGTAACGCCGAAGGTTATTTAATTTGGTTCTATACCTCGGCGAGATGTCGTGCTGACATGGTCTCGGCGCGTAGTGGTGCCGAGGTGTACATTTGTTTGGCCCATGTAGTTTTTGGATCTCCTAATGGGTTTGAGGCCTTAATGGGCCTTGATATCAGTATTCTTTCAATTTTCAAATGTGTACCGAACTTTATCTGTTAAATTATAGTTAAAAATGTTAATATATCTATTTTGGATCACACAACATAACACAAATGCACAAATGTGTGTGTTTGTATGTGCATATATATATAAGGTGATTTGGTTGTTTTGCAAAATAGAATGTATAGAATTTTTTTTATCCAAAATGGGGTATATAATTTCAAAAGTTAACAATCAAATGAAAAAAAAATGGGTAAAATTTAAAAAAGTACCATGTGGTATCGGTCGTTTTCAAAATGATGCTTGTGTTATTTCGGGTCTCAAAATGGGATCTGAGATTTCAAACCGTTATCAAAACAAGGATTTTTCACTAACCCCGTTAATTTTGCTGACATGGCAAAGGAGAATTTTTAGAAATATTAATTTTTTTTATAACCCTAATTCATCCCTTCAACTCCTCCACTTCATCCCTTCAACATAGCATTGCCGTTCCAGCAAAACAACCTTGAAATCAAGCAAAACAAAAATCCTAAAACCCAACAAATTATCTCAGCAAACCCTAAAATCCTAAAACCCAGCAAACCCTAAAATGATTCTCTTGTTCATCTTCTTCCTCTCTTTAAATTATCTTTGTTTATTTCTGAAATTGAAACTTTTCGATCTCCTGTTATTTACGCGACCACTCTTAACACCATCATCTGCTGATTTATCAGCTTGTTCATCTTTGGCTTGGCTGACCTGTGCCGGAGGAGAAGCCGATGCCGATGGTGGAGATAAAATTATGTAGAGTAATCAGACGGCAGGGACTGGTAAGTTTCTTTTTGTACTTTCAGGTTGGGAGAAAACAAAAATGTGGGAGTGGGAGGTGGGATCAGAGGAATCTACGGGCGGCAGTTTAGGAGGAGGAGAAGAGTTCATTGTGGGGGCTGTAAGCGGAGGAGAAGATATGGAATTTTGATGTTGTTGGAGGAGCTGTTGTAAGATATGGAATTTCGGGGCTCACGGCTACTCTCTCTACTGCAAATGGAATTCAAATTTGAATTTAGGGGAATGGATTTGCAGAAATAGCTATAAAAATTAGGGATTTTGAAATCCAAGTTGCAGAAATTGAGATTTTGAAAATCCAAGTCGCAGAAATTGGGATTTTGAAAATCCAAGTTGCAGAAATTGGGATTTGAAAATTGAAGGGGGTGGAGATTGATTATAGGGTTTACTTTGGGGAAGAAGATGACCAAATTTGTCATTTCCAAAAATACCCCTTGCCACGTCAGCAAAATTAACGGTGTTAGTGAAAAATTCCTATTTTGATAACGGTCTGAAACCTCAAACCCCATTTTGAGACCCGAAATAACACAAGCACCGTTTTGAAAACGACCGATATCATAGGGTACTATTTTGAAGTTTACCCAAAAAAATTGTTAAAAGTAATTATATTACATATGATATTTTAATCAATTCAAAATCCGTATACTTTAACCGTATTAGTTAAAAATTATACATGATTAAGTTCTAATCTTATCATATTGTTACAATTTTTAATGTTATTGTAAAAAATATCATCACTTCTCAAAAAAATTGATTTATCATTGAAGTGTCCTATTTTTATCAATGCTATTATAACAAGACAAGCGGGTTCAATCGGAAAAACTTAGAACTGGCAATGAGTCTAGTCTGGTTAAAGAAAAAAACGGTTTATTAAAATTTGAACTTAACTAGTTTGAATCGGGAAAGTCCGGTTAACATCAACAGTCTTTATTTTATGGAAAAATTTATATATATTATTTTTAACTTTTCATATTGTTAGGATAGTATTTACTAACTTAAACCATTAAGGACTCGTTTGGTTGGCAGAATGACTATTACGTGAAATAGGAGAAAAGCAAATGATAAAAGGTCGAGTATTTTCCTAAAACCATTGTCGGGATTGAATATCTAATCCTAACTATCATACAATTCATGACATAGCTATTCCCTTCTCGAGATGAGGAATAGCTATTCCATGAGTTGTAAGATAGCTAGGAATAGATATTCCATCCCGACAACGGTTCTAGGCAAATAATCTACCCTTTTTCATTCGTTTTTCTTGTATTCCACGGAATAGTAATTCCACCAACCAAACGAACCCTAATTGTTTTACACATTTTTATTTGTCATTTTTAATTTTTTTCCAAACAAATAAAATTATTTGTTTTATGCATTATCCAAATATTTAAAATTGGAAAAAGATAAAAAAAAAAGTGTCATTAACATGTATTGTTTTTTAATCCAATTCCACACAAAATATATGCAATTTTAAATGTATTGCAATCTAATTAAGACATTTTAAATATGTATATATTATTTGAAAAATTAAATAATTTTTTAAACCACGTTTAAACCAATACCGTGAAACACTACTTGTTCGGTTTGATATCTAATCTAGTTTTGATAACATTGATTTTTATTTACAAATCAAATTAATTTCTATTTAAAATTGACAAGATTACTTACTCATCCCGATGATATAGTTTAATATTTAATGTCATTTATTTGCTAATTTTTGAAAACAATAGAATATGTTAAGGGAAAAAAATAAAAATTACATATACCTTTATTTTGAAAAAAGAAGAAGAAATCACATTTTCATGATTTTTAATTTTACTATTTTGTTAGCATCTTGCTTCATTTCTTGTCTTCGTAGCCATGCATCCATGTGTGCTATTGTTCTTGCACATTCCTTGAGTTATGTTTTTAGAGAATCTTTATGATGAGTGGTATTTAACTCATAACTCTATCGATGAAGATCTTTTTTTATTGAAGGATATCTTTTATCATATCAAATCATAGATAATAATAGTTCTAATAAAAAATGGAAAAACATAAAATCAAGTCACCCTACATGTCAAAGAAAAACTTATTTTATGTCATTTCATTCTCATTTCGACAAAGTTTTCTAGGTTACTGAGAAAACCAGATATTTATCGATTTTCTAGTTTTTTTATTTTTTCCAGCCCAAACTCATTTGTTTATTTTTTTCAGGTTTTTATAACATTGCTTGCATGAATAACATATGTGTATATGATAAATTAATACATTACGATATATTTTCATATTTTAATTTATATTATGTACTTAATAAACCTCATGGAATATGACTTTTTTAACCATAAAAAAAATTGGAATGCAAAAAATATAAAGATAAAACTAACTTGTTGTGGTTGAAAATGCACTTTCACTACAAAAAAAAGGACTTTTGGGGACAAAAAAAATTTATCCCCAAAAGTAGGAAAAATTGTCCCCTGATCCTTTGGGGACAATTTTTTCATCCTCTGCAGTCGTTCCCATTGCCCTCGTCCCCGAAGGTATAGGGGACGAAAAATAGAATATCATCCCTTTTTTTAGGACAATAATCGTTCCAATGAGTATGGACGAATTTTGTCTCTAATACGAGAGATAAATGTTGTCCCTATTAATAGAAGACAACTTTAGTCCCTACATTTAGAGATAATTGTTTGTCCTTAAAGGTGCGACCAATTTTGTCTCTAAAATAACAAAGACAACTTTTGTCCTCTATTAGAATCAGATTATTCGACTTAGAATAAAAGGACAATTATCGTCTCCAAAGTAAATGAAGATGATATTTGTCTTGAAATGAAACAATAGAGGACGAATGTCGTCTTTTATGCAAAGGGGAAGACTTTGATCTTTATTATTTGGATTGAAGGGAACTACCATAAATATGAAGTAAGAACATCAAACAAAAAATTCATTATTCACACATAGTATAGTTTTTTGTTACTAATAACTATAATCTTGAGACCATCCTACTAATAATCCTCAAAAAATGGCTAAGGAAGACACCAATCATACTAATACTGTTATTGATCACCATGCATAGAATCATGCAAAATAAGTGCCTCAATATTGTACTAGCATATATAAGAGTAAATGGAATTGCAAAATAACCAGTACACATAGAACAAAGAAAAGTAAAAAAGAATAAGTACATATACATTTAGAAATCATGACATGTTAGCATTTCCAAAATAGTGCACCCAAGGTTCCAAATATGAGCTGGAAGTCCAAAACTTTGGATTTTTCAATTGACTACCTATAGTATAAAGAATGACAATAACGAGATCAAAGTCATCATAACTTGGGAAGTTGACTTCCATAACAAGATCATCCGGTATGTCTGGATGAAGTGCTTGGCTCACCAAAAACACTCTCTCCCCATACAAGTAGCCGCATTTCATCAGCCGGTTGGTGATTACTTCTACTGCCACCACAGCATTCATCTTTTCCTCCTTCGACGTGGCCAAACTTTGCTCTAGCTCTGCAATCTTGACAACCACCTCCTCCAACCTTCTTCTCAGCCTTGGCAGCCTTCTCTGCCTCCTTCCTCACTTTCTCTGGCGCTCGCGGCATCCTCAACTTTCTTCGAGGTGGTAGTAAGCTTGGCCTCCAAGTCCTTGATTTAGGACGAAGCCGTCTTGAGCCTCATCTCGAAGCGGGAGTCTTTACGAACCTGGCGGATGAGCTCACTCGTCCTTGAGATCACCTAAAAACATAAAGCAAGTCGCATGATCATCACAAACTGTATGAAGAAAACTTGAAAAATAAAAGTATGAAAGGAGCTCTTACAAAAGTGATGTGTTGGAACAGAAGGATTGACAAGACGGTAGTCGCCTCCTCCTTCAGCTTTCCTCATCCCTTTGAAAGAGGAAAATAACCCTTTAGAAGGGACTGGACTCTGAGGTCTCGACAATCGGCATCAGGCGCCTCCCTACTGAAAACATCCACCAAAGAATGCTTTGGTGGGGATGGACTGGAAGATGGATGGGCTGAATCGGCCACCTGATAAAGACCCAAGTTAGACACACCAAATAAACAAATTACAAAGACGAATAAGAAAAAGATAAACTGCCAAATTCGATGTTTTCAAATATACCTGCGTTGTTTTCTACATCTTTGCAGAAGCTGACTAGCTGAAAATTCCTACCAAATATCACTTGGGAGCAGTGGCACCACCGCCAATCTGCCTTGGAGCGGAAGCATCGCCACCCGTTCCTGGCTGACTCGATTCCCCCACTTTCAAAGCAACAGGTTTTATACTTGGACTCCTCATGGCCTTTTTCTTGGTCGCTAAAAGAGCAGCAGCAAGCTATTCAGGTGATGACATGCCTAAAAAAGGAAATAAAAACAAAATAGAAGAAGTAAGTACCGATTGGCGGATCATGAGTTTGTAAGTAAATAACTTCATCTGTTTCCGAGTCTCGAACAATCAGGTGATGCCCTTGGATTGCATCCCACACGGCGGTATTCAACCTCCACATGTTGGGTGATAAGTGTATAATTACACTTATTATCATATTAATTTTATACACTAAACACTATAGTTTAAGTCATTTTTATACTTTATATAAAAGATTTCACATGGTATGTAGTTGTTTTTTATGCAAATGTAGATACTCAAATCTTAGGAGTAAAATGATCTAAAGTGGAATTCTATGAAAAAAGAGTGAAAAAGGTGCAAAAAGATGCGTAGAACTTAAAAATTTGGCTTTGGATCGAAGATGTCAAAGATCGGTGAAGTTACAAGGAGAATTCTGAAGAAAAATGCAATTCACAGTTGCGATAACCATTCGCGGTCGAGACTTGTTCTTCTTCAAAAAAGAAATCTGCCAATCAAAGATTCACGGTCATGACTTGTATATCGCATTCACGACTTGGATGGTTTTCTGGTTAAATCTTCTTAACTACCAACCACCAGATAAGGATGATCAACCGCCATCAACTACCAACGAATAGACACCTATCAGAAATCAACCAATCATGAAAAGATGCATATCCATTGTGGATTAGATTGAAGCTTCTCAACCAATCACAATGAAGTGATGCAATCATTCACCAATGGACACAACTCTTCGTATGGATAGAAGCAACCCTTCGAACTCTATAAATAGGGCTCCAAAACTTACAATTTTGTGCATTCAAGCAGAGGGAAAACATTAGAGTGCATGAGAGAGATATAATGTGTGTATAGATAGAGAATTCGCTACGTTCATAAGTGTTAGCGAGAAACTGTTTAAGTGATTCGAATCCTTGTTTCGATCACTAGATTTCTCTATATTCTCGAGTGATTGTTGTATAAGTGTACTTGCAAATCACTTATAAATAAATATTTTCGTTCTTCAATATTCGTTTGTTCGATATTCACAAAGAATAGCATCCTAGCGAAGGTTATGTACGAGCCGAGATCGAATTCAAAGCAGACACAGGAATTGTGGGAATCGACGACTCCCATTAAAGAGTGAATACGGTTTGATCAACTTTAGCTTTCACTTGCATACCTTACAACTTTACTTTGCTTTCTACTCATACTTTCTATTTCAAAGTTTATGATACGTCTATGTGTCATAATATGTATTTCGTGTTAAGTCTTTTATATTAATCAAGTTATATGCGTTGGAGTTAATTTTAAGAGTAGTTTCGGGGTTAAAAATATCGTGTATAATCATTGGATCTATGATATAAAGCTAGTTAGTGAGCCAATATTTTTGGAATGGTAACTTGCTAAATGTGGCTATGTGAGAGCGACCCGTACTAAGCATAATATTGACGTTGTCCAGGTTTATATAATTGTCTTAATTCCTTTGCGCTAGGTTTAGAAAAGTTATTTCATGTGTTGCTCTGCAGTGAATAATTGAACATCTGGGTATTTTGAACTGAGTCTATTAGATTAGTTTAGTGAATCGTAACATTTTTGTTGAACTTGCATGTTTTCTCTGCTATCCTTGTTTCGTAGGGAAAATCTATATATTTAAATTCTCTAATCTTTCATATCTATATTTACTTATTCTTCATTCTAACCCTCCTATCCAAAACTTTATATTATTTTATTTTCTTTTTCCCTAATTGATCTTTAGACTTGGTTCCTTCCCTATGGGTTCGATATCTTTTAAAACTACATCGCAACTGTATACTTGCAGTTATCATCATTTTTCTATTTGATAAAAGGTATTGACAACACCTATACTTTACGTGAACAAGTTTTTGACGCTATTAATATATAGCCAAATCTTGTGAATAAATTATTAAACTTTTCAATAGAAAAGTGGCGAACAAGTTTTTGGCACTTGTTGCCGGGGAAGGCAATAACGTTCTGAAGATCAAATTTCCAAGGAAGGAAAGTAAGTTCTAGAGATTAATTGCTGGAGAATACGGTATGTTTTTATATTTTTATATTTTTATTTTTGATTGTGTTTATTTAGAGTCAAAATGTTTTCTAATATACATTGAGATAAGTTTTGTGGTGATTACATGATTGATAACTTAATTGATACATGCGTAGATGAAATATGTCATGTTTCATCTCTTGAAGAATCAACATCTGAATCCCTTGAAAATTTAGAATATTCCTCTGAAACTGAAAAATTAGTTAGAGAAGATGATCATATACCACCTTCTATAGATAAACCACCCTTGGTAGAATTGAAGCAATTGCCTATTCATCTAAAGTATGCATTTTTAGGAAGAAACAATACCCTACCCATTATCATTTCTAGTAAGTTATCTAATATGCAGGAAGAAGCATTATTAGAGATAATAAAGGGTAGAATTAGGAGTATTGGTTGGCAAATTTCCAATATTAAAGGAATTAGCCCTAATATAGTAATGCATTCTATTAATTTGGAGAATGAAAGTAAACCTAGAATAGAAAGGCAAAGAAGTTTAAACCCTCACATAAAGGAAGTTGTTGAGAAGGAAATTATTAAGTTGCTAGATGTAGGAATTATCTATCCGATTTCAGATAGTGAGTGGGTTAGCCCTTTTCAATGTGTTTTGAAAAAGGGAGGTATTACTGTAGTTCAAAATGAAAAGGAAAACTTATTTCTTACTAGGATAACAACTGGATGGAGAGTTTGCATAGACTACATAAAATTAAATGCAGCCACTAGGAAAGACCATTTCCCTTTACCATTTATAAACCAAATGTTAGAAAGGATTAAGGTCAGGCATTTTACCATTTTCTTGATGGATTCTCTAGATATTTTCAAATTCATATTAGGCCAGATGACCAGGACAAAACCACTTTTACATGTCCATTTGGTACGTTTGCTTATAGAAGAATTCCTTTTGGTTTATGCAATGCTCTGGCTACTTTTCGGAGGTGTGTTTCTGCTATTTTTAGTAAGTATGTGGAGGATATTATGGAAGTTTTCATGGATGATTTCTCTGTATATGGAGATTCTTTTGAGGTATGTCTGGAGAATTTGGATAAAGTACTCGCTAGATGTGAGGAAACTAATTTGGTGTTGAACTGGGAGAAATGTCATTTTATGGTTAATGAAGGTATAGTATTAGGTCATAAGATAGATGAGAAAGGAAATCACGTAGATATAGTAAAAACCAAAATCATAGAGAAATTACCTCCTCCCATAAATGTCAAGGGAATAAGATCATTTCTAGGCCATGCTGGATTTTACAGAAGGTTTATTAAGGATTTCTCGGTTATAGCTAAACCTTTACCTAATCTATTAGTTAAAGATGTGAAGTTCGAATTCTCTGATGACTGACTGTTTAAAAGCCTTCAACACTTTAAAACTAGCATTAGTTTCAGCTCCCCTTATAGTTAAACCAAATTGGTCCCTACCATTTGAATTGATGTGTGATGCTAGTGATGTAGCTGTAGGTTGTGTATTAGGGAAAAAGTATGAAAAGAGTTTGCATGCAATTTACTATGCAAGTCACACTGTATCTTCTGCACAATGCAATTACACCACCACAAAAAAAGAGATGTTGGCAGTCATATATGCATGTGACAAGTTTAGATCATATTTAATGGGGTCTAAAGTAATAGTTTACACTGATCATGCTACTTTGAGATATTTGTTTGTTAAGAAAGATGCCAAACCTAGATTAATTAGGTGGATCCTTCATTTACAAGAATTTGACTTAGAAATTAGGGCAAGAAAGGAAGTGAAAATAACATAGCTGATCACTTATCTCGTCTAGAAGATGATAAGAGACCTATAGGTGAAACCAGTGATATTAATGAATTCTATCCAGATGAAAATCTAATGTTTGTTAAACATACTGTTAATCCATGGTATGCTGATTATGCAAACTATTTGGTTGTGCATACCTTACCCTCTGATTTAGATTCTAATGGTAAGAAGAAATTTCTTAAAGATATTAGATCATTCATGTGGGATGACCCTTATTTGTTTAAGGTATGTGCTGACAGTATTACTCGCAAATGTATAGATGATACTAACTTTTCTTCAGTTTTACGTCATTATCATGATAGCATATATGGAGGACATTTAGGACCAGCAAAAATCGTAGCTAAAGTTTTAGAAAGTGGATTTTATTGGCCAACATAGAATTGTGATAATTGTCAGAGAATAGGAAATATAAGTCGAAGAGATGAGATGCCACTGAAAAACATGTTAGAAGTAGAGCTTTTTCGATGTTTGGGGTATAGATTTCATGGGACCATTTCCTACATCTAATGGCAATAATTACATTCTGGTTGCAGTTGATTATGTTTCAAAATGGGTTGAGGCTAAAGCATATAGTAAGAACGATGCTAGAGTAGTTGCTAAGTTTATTAAGCAATTATTTAGTAGATTTGGAGTTCCTAGCACCATTATTAGTGATGGAGGATCACATTTCATCAATAAGACTTTTGAAAGCTTAATGCAAAAATATGGAGTACATCATAGGATCGCTACCCCATATCACCTCAGACTAGTGGTCAAGTGGAAATCTCTAATCGGGAAATTAAGTGGATTCTTGAAAAGACTATCTCAAATTCTAGGAAGGATTGGTCTACTAAGTTAAACGATGCATTATGGGCTTACAATATAGCTTTTAAAATGCCTATTGGTATGACTCCCTATAAGTTGGGTTACGGAAAGGCTTGTCATTTACTAGTAAATTAGAGCATAAGGCTTTATGGGCTTTGAAGAATTTGAATATGGATTTAAACAAAGCTGGTGATAGAAGAAAGTTGGATTTAAATGCATTAGAAGAACTACGTTTATCATCATATGAAAATGCAAAGATCTACAAAGAGAAAACAAAAAGGTGGCATGATGCCAAGATACTTGAAAAGAATTTTAAAGTCGGGTATAAAGTTCTATTATATAATTCCAGGCTTTGTTTGTTCCCTGGAAAACTCAAATCACGTTGGAAAGGACCCTACGAAGTTATCAAAGTGTTTGGTAATGGGGCTTTGAAATTGAAATCTGAATATGGAGAAATATTCTGAGCCAATGGTCAACGATGCAAACCTTATCTTGAAAATAAATATGAACAACAAGACGTTGATGTTCAATTGCTATCATCACCATGATTACTCAAGGTATAATAGTAAATATTTATCATTTGTATTTAATAAAGTTTGTTTGTGTTTTTATTTCTAAATTTTTATAGGTACAAGTCTAAAAATTGAAGAAATTTGAAGAGCAAAGAATATCGCGACCGCGACTCAATTCGCGCTCATGATCACTGGATATCAAAACATTCTATTTCTATCGTGAAGAAAGTCACGATCTTGACTGGCCTTCGCGATCGTGACATGGGGAAAATATAATCGTTACAGATCGCGAATAGACACACTACAGATGTCCGTAATCGCCATTAATGGCTAATTTTTAGCCTAAACGGCTAAAATCCCATTTATGACCAATTAGAGACCCATTATACCTCTATAAATAGGTCCAAGTTGAACCCTAGTCACCACACCTTCTAAAAAGCTTACAAATTTCTGATTTTCTCATTTTCTACATTCAAGCTCTAAACCTTTTCAAACCTTTTTCTTCAAAACCAATATGACTCGTGTGAAGAGAGCAGCACATAAGAGAGGAGACCAATCAATTCAAGAAGAATTTGATTGTCCTTTCTCATTGAGGACAAGAGAGGAAGGTAAAAGATTTCAGAAGCTAAGCAAATTGGATATCACCGAAATGATATTCCTCGATTTAGTCTTCTTGAAAACTCTTAATCTTTGTGAAGAGATGGAAGCCTACCTTTCGGCTCTTGGTCTTACAAGATTTGTGACTTTGCACTTTCCATAAAATCGAGATTGGATTCTCAAGTGTTTTGTAACATTCGATTTTGAAGATTCAAGAAAGAGGGCAATACAATTTCGTAATCAAGGACAACAATACACCGTCACGAGAGAGATGATGGGTGAATGGTTCAGTTTCGAGATTGCTAATTCATCGAGCATGACGGATTCATTTCAACCTAATAGAGTTTGGGAAAATTTATCGGGTAAGAGAGTCTTCGATCCAAAAAATTCTCCTAACAAACTTATTAAGGATGAATGCATTCTTCTTCTCCACAAATACCTTTCCACTTCGGTATTTTGTCGAGTAGAGAATACAAAGGTTCTAAAGAAAGACTTGTTTGTTCTTTCATGCGCTTTAATGAAATAAAAAGCAGAATTTGTGGATATCATATGGGATATGATGATGAAGAACTCAACGAGTATGAGATGCAAGATTGGAGCGACCGAGATTATCACTGCCATAATCTTGGGTGCTAGAGAAGAACTCCCCTATGTCCAACAACCGGATGAGTATTTTCACTACATGGATGGAAATTATTTGAAGAACATCGAGCTACTCCAAGAACATGAAGGTGTTTATTCTTTTTACTCCTATTCCAATCGCACCAAGAAACTCAACTTGACTCAAGAAGATTCTTCCGTCGAACCATCTGATCCATCTGTAAGCCTTCGCAAAGGAAAAGCCCCAATGACCGAAATAGAAGAAGATGATGAAGAGGACGAAGAAGCTCCAGAAGATTGGAAGGCTAGCATGCAACTAAAGTTGGATAATTGCCAAGCGGAACTTGGAGTTATGAAGAAAGACATGAAGATTCTAAAGAAAAGTAATAAATCGATGCTTCAAAAATTACTTTCATTCTTTAGAAAATAAAATGTAAAAATCCCGTAAAATCCAAAAAAAATTGAATAAATAAAAAAATCAAAGAATTTGAAAATTTTTCTTGATATTTTTGTTAATTATACATTATCATTTCTCATACTTTACCAACATTTATCCAAGGTTATTTTGAGTGTTATGTATTTACAAGTTTGATGTTAGTGCAAAATTTGAGCGCATGTTGAATTTGAGCGTTATTAGCACAACATTTAGCAATTGGCAAGGATGAGTGGTGAGTAACATTTGAAAGCAACATTCCAAGTAAGTTTCAATATATATTTCGATGCAACATGAATTAGTATAAGTTATATAGTTTTAGTTTAATGCTTCCGATAAGTTTAAGTGGAGTAATATCTAATGGTATTCTTACTATGAGTTTTATATGCAAATCTCGAATAAGTACTATAAGTATTGAGTGTGTTTAAAGGGCTAGGAAACTATAGCCATAATACTTTGAAATTGATCAATAAAGGATGAGGGTATTAAAGAAAAATCAAAAGAAAGACAGGATAACCAATAAGTTATGCAAAAGGTGAGGAATGGTACGGAGCAGAAACTGTAACCATTCATTGAGTGAAAAGAAAAGAAAGCATAGCACAAAAAATGGGTGCAAAGTAAAAAGTACTTAAAAAATATAGGCTTAAAAGAAAAAAATGAGAGAGTGGTATGGAGTATAAAATGCAACCACTGAAAAAAGGGGAGTGGTTTGGAGCATAAAATGCAACCACTGAGAGTGTTTTAGCATCCTAGGTTACCTAAATATGCCTTAAGAGAAATTAAATAAAGTATGCTTTCTATGTCCTTTATACTTTATACTATGCTAAAGAGAAGGTACTATTCGAGTATGCATATAACGCTTATATGAAGATGCGATTCAGTTAACTCTCCATTAAGAGCAAAGGTATGCAACTAAACTATATAACTTTCACATTACTAATTTGTGGGAATTTTCAAACATCTACTTGAAATCTTTTGCAACGTGGAATGTGGTACTCACTGCAATAGTCTTTCACCAAATGAGGTACGAACTTGTTTACCAATTTATACACTTCTATTGAATTTACCTTAAGGATAAGGCAAAAGTTAAGTGTGAGGGTATGATAAGTGTATAATTACACATATTATCATATAAAAGATTTCACGTGATATGTAGTTGTTTTTTATGCAAATGCAGATACTAGGTAAATCTTGGGAGTAAAATGATCTAAAGTGGAATTCTATGAAAAAAGAGTGAAAAAGGTGCAAAAGATGCGTGGAACATAAAGATTTGGCTTAGGATGGAAGCTGTTAAAGATCGGTGAAGTTACAAGGGGAATTCTAAAGAAAAATACAATTCAGGGTCACGACAATCATTCGTGGTCGCGACTTGTTCTTCTTCAAAACAGAAATGACTTGTATATCACTATCGCAACCTGGACGATTTTCTGGTTTAATCTTCTTAACTACCAACCGCCAAATAAGGACGATCAACCGCCATCAACTACCAATGAATAGACACCTATCAAAAATCAACAAATCATGAAAAGGTGCCTATCCATTGTGGGTTAGATTGAAACTTCTCAACCAATCACAATGAAGTGATGCAATCATTCACCAATGGACACGACTCTTCGTATGGATAGACGCAATCCTTTGAACTCTATAAATAGGGCTCCAAACCTTACAATTTCGTTCAGCAGCAGCAGTGAGAGGGAGGGAAAATATTAGAGTGCATGAGAGAAATATAGTGTGTGTATAGATAGAGAATTCGCTATGTTCATAAGTGCTAGCGAGAAAATGTTTAAGTGATTCGAATCCTTGTTTCAATTACTAGATTTCTCTATATTCTCGAGCAATTATTGTGTAAGTGTACTTGCAAATCACTTATCAATAAAAGTTTTCGTTCTTCAATATTCGTTTGTTCGATATTCGCAAAGAATATCATCCTAGCGGAGGTTCTGTACGGGCCGAGACCGAATTCAAAGTAGATGCGGGAATTGTGGGAGTTGACAACTCCCATTAAAGAGTGGATATGGTTTGATCAACTTTAGCTTTCACTTGCATACCTTACAACTTTGCTTTGCTTTCTACTTATACTTTCTATTTCGAAGTTTATGATATGTCTATGTGTCATAATGAGTATCTCATGTTAAGTCTTTTATATTAATCAAGTTATATGCATTGGAGTTAATTTTAAGAGTAGTTTCGGGGTTAACAATATCATGTATAATCATTGGATCTGTGATATAACTCTATTTAGTGAGCCAACATTTTTGGAA
>CATIWQ010389504.1:0-13092 GCA_949673415.1 Euphorbia schlechtendalii
TGTTAACGTTGTTTGCTACGGGTGTAGAGGTTTAGGGGTCGTTCCTGCTCTTGTTGAGTTTTCCTCTTTTATCAAATACACTAATGGCCGATCTTCATCAATATGGGTATCAATGTGCTGAATTAATTTGCTGCACCTTCAATCATGAACTAAGAAGGCTTTTCTTGGCCCCTAATTGTAGCATTTCAAATCTATCGCCAAAATATGCATATGCAAACTGGCGATTGTAATGGAATTTTCGTGACTTATCCATATCAATATTCTCTGCTTCCTCTTCTAAGTCAGAGACATCCCCACAACGAACTATCTTTTTTCCTTCTCGTTGATTATCAATTGGCAGCACAAGTAGCCCGTCTTCCGGCTGTTTCAGTGTCTTCTCAGACGAAGCCACGCCATAGGGAGAAAGATATGAATTACTGTCCTCTTCATTTTTTTTCAAAAAACTTCGGAGGAACGATGAGTTCTTCCATCGGAAAAAGATTGGAAAAGGTGAAAATTTCGGGATGATTGTCCCAACTACGTTGGTGCGATTGCTTTCCTACAAAACACCTAACCCTCTTGTTATTAAATTAAATTAAAGTCTCCCATGAAGAAAGCGTTAAATACAAGCAATTAAAATGCTTTCCTCTTCATTGTCGTGTGGGTTTTGGTCCTTCAAAGGTTTCATTAATTCGATGTCAATTAAAATCCTTGTGTGATGCCCGAACTCACCATTTACAATGTTCTTGTCGAACCGATTATGTATCCCAATTCCGCTAGCGATGCCCGAGTGCATTCTTCAATCCTAATAACCCCAAGGCAAGTTGTACATTCTCACCCAAACCTGAGCCGTCGATAGCTTGCATGTTTCCGAATCAAAACCCGGCTTCCAAGCTGAAAATCTCATGGTTCCCGCTTAGAGGTTCAAATTACAGTTACGCCAAACCCTAGAGATTGCTTTTTACGTAGGCATGATAATGTGAAAATAAGTTTCCTCAAAGAAATCAATATCCATGCTGATGAAAGATCTCATACGTTTGCTAATTTTGATTTGAGATCCGCATGCTTTTATGGCGAGTCCCTATTCATCAAACAAAGTTTGTCGATTATCGAATATTTGCAGGTCAATAATCGTTTCTCATAGATTGTCTGCGAAATTTTCACTGCTTTAAATCCACTTCATGCATCCAAAATCTTAGATTCCAAATCACAATCCGCTTCCGTAACCGTGTGAGTTAAAGTTACACAAGTTAAAACCTTCGCCTCTGAGTTGTGTCATGCACAACATTCAAAACAGTTGGGGGACAGTGTGATAGGGATGGAAATCTGATCAAGAATCAGGTGGATGCTATCATCCATGATGACCAGACAACCGATAGCAATTAGAGATTCATCGATGGTTATAGACCGAAGGTTAAGGAAATGATAATGAGAGTTTGAACGAAACCCTAACAGACCCTCTCAATTCATCCCCTCATGGTTCGTCAATATAAAACTTAAGTTGCTTCTTGTATGAATATGGTTAAACAATTTTATTAATTCCCAACCTCCGTTTTGTTAAGAAAAGGGTTAAACAATTTTACACAATCAAAGCATGTCATGCAACAAACCTGTTCAGTTTGAGTGGCAATTAAACTAACACATCAAATCCTTTTCTTTCTGAACTTGTCCTTAAACACTTATTTGTCACATGGATGTTTAAAAGTTACTGAACTTGGAAACAAAAATCACTAGTTTACCCCCGCGAAACCACATGTCGGCTTCAAGTTGAAGAGAACATAATTTAGAAAATGACACATTTGAAAAGTTAAATCAATGAGGAACGAACATGTGACATGATCTCTAACCGAGAACCTTTCACTTTTATTTTGAGAGATACCAATTGAGATACATCTAATCGAACTTAAGGAAACAAATTATTCCATCTCTTCCATTTTCTTTTATTCCTATACCCATTTACCTATCAGAATCCTCTCATTCAATTATTGGAGTAGTTAGGCCTGCGACCCGTTTAGCTTTTCTAGTATTTTCTTTGTTTTGCAGATAAGCTAACATAAGTTGTAAGAAAAATGTCTAATCAAACCCATTTGTGTGAAACAGTGGCTTATAGCCACACTAATCACACATGTAACGCACAATAACGTTATTATACATGATATTTCTTTTAAATAACCTCAATTAGGCTAGGTTAATGGATCGCAAGATAATTGATGAAGTCCGTCCGAAATGTCATGTTCTCGCTTCAAAAAGCTATTTAGGTAACTTGGGTGTTTCGAATTGTGGGCGGAAACACATTTCCAATATTTTAGCAGACTAGAATTGTGACCGGGTGGTGTTAAATACCACCCGGTATTTCTTAAAATAGTCCTCAAGTTTGTCCAATTCAACCTTGAAAAAAAAACTTGATTAGCTCCAGACGTTATATGTTAACGCCTTGGCCATGGTGTAGGCATTATTTGTTAACACCCATACCAATGTATGGGCGTTAACATATAACATCTGAGTTTTCTAAAAAAATTGAAGGCGACTTTTAGCACTTCAGATTGTAACTTCTGAGGGTCTTTAAGTTTGAGTCACGTTTGGAACGAGGTAAAAAAAATTTTTAATCCATATATTTTTAAATTTGCCTTCCTAGTTTTTTTATGCAAGTGAAATTGCTCAAAATCAATATAAAATATTTCTAGAAAATGCATGTTTATTGATTAATACTGAATTTACCTCTTTCAAAAGCTTTTGTGTACTTTATAGCTTATGTCCACTGTGCTAAAGTTGATAAATTTATGTGAAGTCGGAAATGAGAAATTACTTGAAAAGAATTCAATGCATGAAAGTTCAGGGACTGCATATTAGCAAAACGGCCTTTACACTTTTTATTTGTTTATGTGGTATAACTGATATATACCCATTTTGTCTGTATATGTAAATTACATATATTTTTTGTTTCTCTTTGTGTTATCCATTCTGTTATCTTTTAATCCTTGTCTATGTCATCACCCACTTATTCTATGTGCTATTTAGTTTGGCTATGCATTGTTAAGTCTCCGTTAATGTTACTATTATAATATTTAGAAAACAGATAGAAAATATATAGAGGTTGCATAACACATATTCAAATGAGCAAATAAATTATATCACATTGAAATTAAAAAAAAAGTGTTGTTGCCCTCATGGTTATCAATTTTGTGTAACTCAATTGATATACCTTTCAAAATCGATGTGAAAGATCATAGATTTGAAATCTAGTTTCTTTAAAAAAATCTACATTACTAAAAAAAACGTTATAGTTCAATATTTAGTATTTCTTAATAATTAATAAAAAATTACGAATAATTATTTTAATCCATTATGTTTAAAATAACATTTATAAATTCTATATTGTTACCTTTTACTACAAAAAAAATTTATGCTTAATTACTGTTTTATTTGTAACATTAGATATTATACTAATTAAAAACCGTTAAATCTTATCTCCCATCGTTTTTTTTAACATCTCCCATCGTTATAAGTTGTATTTTATTCTGCTTTCTTTTTTTTTTTTTTGATGAATTTATTCTGCTTTCATTGCCATCTCAGCTAATACATCAGTGCAAGGACGCTTTGATTTATTTTGTAAATCAAAATTGAATGCTTGTGCTGTCTTATCCCTTGTTTGACTTGCCTTTCTTACCAGTTCACCTTACCTATTTATATTCTACACTTCACACACAGCTGCCTTTTAAACCATATTGCAATCGTTTTTTTTTTTAATATTTTTTAGTATTTACTTTTAGGGTATAGCCTTAAATAGGCTACTTGTAGTTATCTTTTTGAGAGTAGACACAGTAAATTTGGCCCACAAATTTAGAGTAAAGAGTAAAGTCAGTTAAATCTCCACTTATATTCAATGGTTGAGATTTAATCATTTTCAAAATTATAGATAACAAAAATATTTTAAAATATTAAATTTCAAACCATGGATTGATTTTGAAAAGAGTGGTGAAGATTTAGTTAACTTAATTCTAAATTTGAGAACCAAGTTAAGTTGTTGAGAGAATTTTGTTCTCAAGTTTTCTCAGGACTGCAACGGCTTTTGACAAATTGTTTATATCTTCCCCTTTTTGTCAAAACCCGACTTAAACTCCTTAAAAATACAACTAGCCAGGCTTATGCAATGTTACTTTCTTAAGAATATGAATTCATGAAGATGTATACCAATTAAACTATATCCAGTTGGTGCTTATTTAATATCTTACTTTTGTACTTCAAATAAATGTGTATTGATAACAAAAGAATGGTTTCATAAAACGTTAAACCAACTTATTAAGCTTATAGGTAAAAAGCTCATCACTTGCAGTGCATTTTTTTATATACCCAACAATCAGCTCAAAGCTTTTGCCTTTGAATTGGTGCAATAGATTCACTCTACCTTGTGATTAGTTCAATGCAAACCTCTAATACCACTTTGGGATTACCATCTTACTTTTTTCAAACTTATCTAAGCCATTATTTCGAAAAACTTTTAAAATTAATAACAAGCAATTTCTAATTAATTAATGTTAAAAATTAAAATTTTTTTGTTCATTATCGAAATATGTTACTCTATTTTATGTTTTTAAATTATACATTTAATGAGAACATCTCTGACAACAATGGTGAACCGTTCCTAAAACTCATGTAAAGCTTTTTTTGGTTATGTTACTTCCGTGAGGGAGTAAAGTAAATTCGTAGTAGTAAATTAGTAATAAATAGACAAAAAAGTAATAATGAGAATAGTAAAATTAATTAAAAGAAAGTAAAGTAAACTGTAAAAGGTAGAGGAGAGTAGTAGGCCTGCATTTTACATTGCTCTGTACGCGGCAGAAAGGAATTAATGATGAAAATTCCTGCATAAACGGAATGAATGAATCGATATTTCACTGTATTTCTGTAAGCTTTGTTTCACTTGTTCCTTTTGCCATGTTTATTACTATCTGTTGCTCAATATCAAAGAAGATATTCATTTATTTGCTTTGATAATTGTGAACATTTTTGGGATTTAGTAGTTACTATTTTGATCCCCATCAATATGTGGTTACCTTTCTAATTAACTCTCAGTTTAACCTTTTACAATTATGACGAAAAATTTATGTTTGTATTGAAATGTTTTTTTATTGTTATGGATCACTTAGAACAAGTTCAACAATGTTCCCGTTTTTCATTTTTCAAACTCTATTTTGAAGGATTTACAGTATTTTTTCTCACATTTTTCTTTATTTTCCATTCCCCAAATCAAATTCACTTTAAAATAATAATATTTTATTATTAAACTAACAAAAAAATAACAAAATAAAACTACAAATAATAAAAAAGCAAAAAAAGTATTATCATTTTATTTAATTTCCCAAAAAGTAATAATATTTTATTCAATCTAAAAATGGGGAATGTATCATTCCCCATGTTTGAGGAACCACATTTTAGGATGTATCATATGGGGAATGGTTGGACTTGATCATTTCCTATATTCATTCCCCATTTCAAGGAATTCCCTAAAATGATGAATCATTAGAGTTGCCCTTGAAACTGTCCTAATAAATAAGTATGGAGAACAATTTTGTATGCTACATCATTTTTCCTCGTTATAAAACTTATTTTTTAGATGAAAATAAACAAGTTAATGAGTTATAAATGTCAAATGATAGTAAAAATTGGGACATTTATGATATGAAAGGAGTGAAGAGTGTGGTGTCGTCAAATCGTCATGCCGAGCAAATAACGAATGCTACAAGGAAGAGAGATTTTTATTTAGAAGATTGAATCTATTGACATAAGATTTACAGACATTTAATAGACATTTTTACATGTGCGCAAATCAAATTTAAATAGTTGCAATTGGACTCTAACAATACAAGTGACAAAAGATGCAATGATTCATAAGAGACCAAGTTTTTTTACAGGGAGAATAGATCGTGCTGCATAACTTTTTAACATGGGTGATGATGAGATTTTTTTTAAAAAAATTATTTATCTCATTTAAGTTTACATTAAATGAAAAGAAAATTTTCAAACCCACCTTGGATGTGACTCGAACCTGGGATATATAGTGTTCACAGTAGGCTAAGACCTAAGTCATGAGTGTTGACATATAGAGAAATGACGTAAACTATCGTGTTAGATTTTAGATACATTCTATAAATTCCATACATTAGCTACATATTTACTCGATGTAATTAGTATTAAAATTTAAAACAAGAACTTATTTATTACATATATATAAATTAAATTTTATAAGAAAAACATTTTTTTGTGAAGCTTTATTCATGTCAACCCTACAAGTTAAAAATAATTTGTTGGATGGGGTTAAGGGTGGACATGCTAAGTGTCGGAACGAGAAGTTATCAATATTGCATTATCCTTGTGGAAGAATGGAAGACAAAAGCTTATGTGGATAAAAAGGTGGTAAGTAGCAGAAGTGGCAAGTAGCAAAAAGTGTTGAGTGAAGGTAGTAACTGGTAAGTACCACAAGTAGTGATTGAAGGTGGTAGTACCACAAGAGCAAAAACCAAAAAGCGGTGAGTACCACATACCACTCAACGGGCATATTTTTGAAAAGGTGGTAAGACCCAAATCTCTAACGGTTACTCTTGCATCAATTATAAAAAGTTATCAGTTTGAAAGTTGAAACTTGGAAGACTAACAATAATTTTTATATATTACGAGTTTCAACTAGATTTGTCTTCCCTACAATTCTTCTAGCACATTCAAAGAGAAAGCTTCTTCTTGAGTTCTTACAACACAAATACAATCAATTAGAATTGTAAGGTTTTGTTGTTAAACCCACAAAAATAAAAAGTTAGGTTACTGTTGAGCCTGCAAAATACTGATGAAAAAGTTTGGTTGTTGAGCCCGGAAAAACAACAGTTGTAAGGTTTGATACTTGAACTGGCAAAAAGTATTATCATGCTTGTTTTCTGCCTGTAAAGAAAACATAAGAGAAAGGAAAATCACAAGTCAGTTGACTTGGGGACTGGATTAGGCAAAGGGTTGTCGAACTAGGATAAAACCCGATGCGTCTCAATCTCTCCAACTCTAATCTTTAATTATTTCCAATTTAATTTTTGAGTATTTACTTTATTACAATTAGTTTATTGAGATTGAGCAAAAACTCTTTTAAAGCAATAAAAAGTTTTTAAATCTTAAACGGGGACCTTAAAAAGTACTACTCACCCCTCTAGTACATTTCCTAGTCATTCGGGACCAACAATTGGTATCAGAGAGAGACTCTTAACAGGAGTAAAATCTATAGAGTGATTCAAAATGGCTAGTACTTCCGGTTTTCAAAATGCTTTCTTTTCAGAGGGACTTTCCCAAAATAGACCACCTCTCTTTACTAGAGAAAACTATAATTTTGGAATCTTCAAATGAGAAATAATGTGAAGTCTATAGATATGTAGGTTTGGAACATAATTAAAAATGAACCAAATATCCCAACTAAAATTGTTGATGGAAAAACTGTTTTGAAAGAAGAAGAGGAATTTAATTCCACCTATTGGAATAAATTATCTTAAAATTCCAAAGTTATGAATTTATTACAATGTGATCTAAAATTTCACGAGTTTAATCGTGTTTCAGGTTGTACAATTGCTAATGAGATATGTGATAAACTTGAGATAACCCATGGAGGAACAAAGCAAGTCAGAGACTGCAAGATCAATCTTCTTCAGTTAAGTTAAAGGAAAAAGTTTCTCAAATAAAGACAAGGTTCACACTCATTGTGAATAAACTCAAGAATCTCGGCAAGCACTACACAGATGAAGAGCTAATTAGGAAACTAATTAGAGATGCCAGCCTCTTGGGATGCTAAGCTCACTGCTATTGAAGAAGTAAATGATTTGAGTACTAACTCTTATGATGAATTTATTGGATCATTACTTACTTATGAGATGAAGATAAATTCTAATAAGGATCGAGAGCAAGCTGTCAAAGAAAAAATTAATAGCTCTAAAGACCAAGCTTTCTAAAGTACCAAAGTGAAATTTAGAAAGTGATGATGATGATGATAGTGCTGGTTAATCAAGATAGTAATTGAACATGTAATCATTGGAAGGCGGAATTTCAAAACTTAAATTAATCTAAAGATCTCCTAAGCATGCCATGATTGATATAATCTAAGTTAAAACATTCCATAGATGCTTTTAGGTTTATAAAGCTTATAAAAGAAACCTAGCATCTAAGGTTAAAACATTAACAGTTGATGTGTGCTTTCTCTCTCTTGGTTGTGGATTTTCCTTTGAGTAATTCGGCAGCACTTCTTTAGCACGAGCTTTCAAACTAGGAAAGCCTCTACGATTGATCCACACGGATCCTCACCGACTAAAACCTCATTGAGGAAGAACCCGTTAGTAAATAGGAGCTGCTAGACCACTCACAAACCAACCCCGAAAATAATCAAGAAGGCTCACTTAAGAAAGAGCCTTCAAAAGAATTCTTTAATTATTTGGAGAAACTCGTGAAGGATCTCGCATAATAAAAGAAGAAGAGGAAGTCGAATTCAGAGAGAAAATCTAAGATGAAGCTATTCAAGTGTGAATAAAGAGAGGAGCAAGAGGCCTATATATAGGGTAAAAGGGGGAGTTTCAGACTCTCCCTCAATAACTAGATGGGATGGGAATATTCCCATCCCATCTAATCAGGTTAGCCGCGTGTGTCATGGTGACCAGCGAACTAACCCACGGGTAGCAAGGCAAGCCCTTGCGGGCTTGCCTTGTATTGCCGCAAGACCAAGCTTGCGACCGGGCTTACCGCTCGCGCTAGCAGCCCACGAGCTTTTCAGCTCGTGAGGTAGCCACGTAGGCCCCACTTCGAACAACCCGTGTTTGTTTGGGACCCACTCGCAATGAGAAAATTTCACTTGTTACGCTCTGTGTAATTTTTCCGTATTTCCTCTATATTCTTTTTAATTATTAATTCAGTTCAACCAATTAATAATTCTTCTAACAAATTCGACAACTTGTATTTTCAATATATATCCATTCTATAGGTTCTTTATTTAGTCCGACAAAGACCCAAAGTGTGTGACCTCATAGGATCCCAAATTATTGAGCTGCTAGAGGTTAACCTAAACTTGGCTTCCCATTCAAGAACCTTTAGGCTTAGTGTTCCAGATCGATATGGAACCCGATAGCTCTAGAAGATCAAATGGGCTTTCTAGCAAAGACGTATGATCCCCCTATACTTAGAACGTTACATGCTTGTGACTTGATCCGATTCTGTAGTAGTAACCAATATAATACACTCCTTCCATCAGGTTAAGTACCATCAGTTTATTGAGCTCAGATTAAGTATTAGCTCATGTAATAGCCGCGGCTATCCTGGAATTAGACTTGTTCACGAAGAACACCACTGGGCCATTATGTATCAAGATTGACTAGAAATTTGTTCTATCAATCTTATACTCTGATAAGAGGTTCATGAGTGTGTCACTTCAACAAGGGGCCCTAAGTTACATCTCCCATCATATAACTATATCATGAGCCATGGATCCCATCGTGACTACTCGGCTTACCAACATGTGATCATCACTATACTCGTAATCACCCGTATCATCCTGATCAACAGGGTATGAATAAGTATGACCCAAAGTATAGCAACTCCTACACAATGTAAATAGTATATCAAGTCTGAGGATACTTGTACTGCTACTACATTAATACATGACACCAACACATGGATATAGTTATTTCCAAGTGTCTGTCTTGTAGCAGTCTCCAATGTATTACCCGAATACATTCATGTATTAACTCAAGGTTTCACCTTCATCTTGTGAGATCGACTGCATGGATCTAATCCAAGGAGTAAGCCTACACATGCTAGTCTGTCTGTTCCATTGATGTCCAGTCTCAATGAAACTACGACTAGGGATATTTAGACTATTAATAGTAACACGTATGTGCAGTTCTCACACCACATAGCTCCCATTATACCCTCGCACTTTTACGCTATGAAGTAGTCATGGACTTTGTCTTATCAATGCGCATGTGCATATTTAATATTATACATATATGATATTAGCGAGATACATAAATAAATAAAAAGCACTGATAAGAAACAAACATGCCTTAATTATTATTAATATTAATAATTCGAAACCGTTTGTACATTATAACTAATAAAGATATATCACCTTTATTGCCTCTAGGACATACATCATGTCCAATAGATGGAGATGCTCTTCTTGCTCGTGGATAGGAAACTCATGAAATTAAGAAAGGATCGAAAGTATTTCAAGAAATCATCATTTAAAAAGGATGATAATGAAAAATCGAAGGAAGATATCACTTGTTATGAATGTGGAAGAGATGGGCACTACAAATCAGAATGTCCAAAACTCAAAAGAACCTTAAGGAAGAAAGCTATGATGGCAACTTGGAGGTGTAACTTTGTTTCATGGATAACAATGAAGAAGAATGTTCATCACGATTACAAGAAAGAGAAGTTCATAAAGATGAGGTAATTTACAACACTCTATCTCATAAAGATTTACTTCGAGCATATTTAAACTTATATAATGATCATGAAATATTTATCAATAGTCAAAGTGGTCAAGTTAAGTTTTTAGAGAAAGAGAAGTTTGAGTTAGAAAATAACATGAGACTTCTTAAAATAGAAATGAGAAAGAAACATTTTAACTTCAAAACAAACTAAGTTTTCTTGAAAATCACAACCTTGAGTTAATAAGTAAAGTCTCTTCTTTGGAAAAGAAAAGTGATTTGTTAAATTCAACTCTTGCCAAATTTACAAATGGTGAGAAAATGTTGAATAACTTGATAGGAGATCAAAGGAGTGTTAATGATAGATGTGGAATTGGTTTTTATTCCTCCCCTCAAACTCCAAGTGTAGATTGTAGATTCTCATCCATGTCTCCTCCTGCTAAAGCATCATGTATTAGAAAGAAGTGTGTCAAGAGTGGTATGACAAAAGAAGAGAGACTCATGTTAAGTAATATACCATCCAAAAGATACACACCACCCAATGAGCTCACCATCTTTTATCCTCCCAAAACATTGCAACGTCACCAACCCTATGACAAAACATATCACTTATCTTTTCAAAAGAAAAATAATATTTTTCATATAAAAAGAAAATCATATATCATTATTGTAATCATGTTGGGCATGGTATTAAAGAACGTTTTTTCGCAAAGGTATTTATAAAGGAAAATTTATATGGGTTCCCAAAAAAGAATTAAGTGCAACTATAACCTCGAAGGACCCAACATTACTTAGGTACCTAAATCTACTTGATTCATTTTTTAGGTATGTCTAAAGAACACCCTTGGAAATTAAAAATGATTCATTGATAGTGGTTGTTCAAGACATATGACTGGAGACGGGAAATATTTTACTTCTCTATAGCAAATTGATGGAGGATTAGTTAAATTTGGTGACAAAAAGGAAGGTCAAATTATTGGTTATGGACAAGTTAGATTTAATCCTTGCATCAAAGATCGGTCACTAGTTGATGGAATAAAATACAACCTTCTCATTGTAAGTCAACTATGCGAACGACAAAGTTGAACTTTAAAAGATAATTATGTAACCCCACTAGTACAGAAATGCCTTTTTGGATCGGTTAATTTTCAATATTTGGATCGGTTTTGTACTGATCCAAAATCCGCCGATCCAAAAGGCAAGAGTCATTTGGATCGGTTACATAATCGATCCAATTGGTTCCTCAATTGGATCAGTTTTCAGAGATAACCGATCAAAAAAGAATAGTATTATTTGGACTTGATAATCGATCCAATTACTTATATATATATTTTATTTTTTTATTTGTTTTACACGCAAAACTTTCACCTGAAACCTGTAGTAATCTATTATATCAGCATTCTCAAAACTAAACCAAATACACATCCAATAAAATCAAACATCCAATTTTCAATCACAACCATGCATATCAAAATAACAGAAACTTAGTATGGTATATTCAATATATATTCTCATCAACATTGTGCACATACAAAATCAAGCTTCCAAGTTTAGTATTCAACCAATACACATACAAAACTTACAACTCGAACTTAACGATTAACAAAACAGATCAAACAAAGATGCCAAAATGTCTCGAACTTCATTTAGCTCCCCGGGGCTATAAGTAGGGGTTCTTTCAAAAGACTATATGAATTAAAAAGAGAAAACAAATAAATTAATATAAACTGATCATTCATATCAAACAAACATAAAAAAATAATTTATTCACAATGATAAACTAATTCAAGAATTCAATGACCTTGGTTTTTCAACATCAACATGATTGTTGATTGCCATATATGTAACACATCACAAATTAGCCACATTCAGTAGATCTAGGTTGGTTCGGACATTAAAAAACCGAATTTTAACTAAGTAATAAGTATATTATGATTAAGTAATAACCTAAAAAAAAGAGCATAATTCAACGAATTCAATAAGAAAATAATAACCTTCCATTAATATATTTAAATGGTGGTGGTGAAGCTTCCTTTGCCCACTTCTTTTGGATAATTTGGGACGCCTTTAATGCACTATATAACATAAATAAATTACCTAAATAAGTTAGTCATTGAATAAATATATAGAGTTTATTTTGTGTAGTCTCAGCTTCACATAGATATAATAGCAATAGACCACCAAAACTCAATATAAGGAGAAAAAACTGAACTAGACAATATAAAACAGAACTACACAGAATAGGGAGAGAAAATATTCAAAATTGAACTACACAATATAATAGAACCTGTTAAGGAAACATGGCCTAAAATTGCCAAAAGAAACAAGACATTCAAGGTAATAAAAAGTAGTGTGTGATTTTGTTTACCTTTTAGACTACTCCAAAGCTGCCTTCCCCAATCTTGTTAGCCAGATCAAAGTTGTGTCTTGTTGCTGCATAATTAACACATGTAACAAGTCAAAAGGTTTTGAACCATAAGTTTAAGCCCGTGTTAAACTTTTCGGGTTCACAATGAGTAGCTGCATTGAACTTAAAGATCATCCATATCAAATATAAATTCACTAATTAATCTGTTTAGCAGGATATGAGCTTCTTAAATACTTCCTCAATTCCAAAATATATTTCATTTTAGTGTTTTAATTGTACATTGAATAAGAGATTAACTAT
>CATIWQ010389519.1:0-11698 GCA_949673415.1 Euphorbia schlechtendalii
GGATAATACACTTGCAAATTTGCAAGAGGATTTTGCAACTGATTTTTCACTTGCGAATTTGCAACGGAATTCGCAAGTGATTATTTACTTGCGAAATTGCAAGAAGCGAAATTGCAATGGATTGGTACTTGCAGATCTGCAACGGAAATTGCAAGGAATTTATTTCCGTCGCAAATTTGCAACGGAAATAGAAACACTTGCAGATTAATCTGCAAGGACGCATATTGCAACGGAATGACTACCGTTGCAATTCCGTTGCAAAATGTGTTTTGCAACGAAAATTCCGTTGCAGATTCCGTTGCAAAACCCATTTTTTTTTGTAGTGAAAAAGGAAAAAATCTTCACCCCATCTGGATATGGACTCGATCATGGTACTTTTATTTATTAACTAGAATTTATAATGTTGTTATGCTCCAAATTCAAAAATATGTTTTTCTCTTTCTCACAATCTATTAGTCAACATGGAACCTTTTTTCAATTTCTTGAACAATTGATGAAGAAAATTGAATTAGCTTCACTGTTATTGATGTCCAATTTGTGGTCCATATTTTCTCACAAGTCACAAAATCATCTCTAACTTTACATCATGTCGTAAAACTAATAACTTATAAATATCATCATAAATGATAAATATTTGTCTATTCTTTGTTTATCATTATTCATTACTCCACACATATAAGACAAATTTTTTCTTTAATTTTTCACTTTCAACCACAAAAACATGTTATATTAAAAAACTCTGGTATTGATAACTACAAACACTTTCCTTAATTATTTCATCAATATAGTTAAATTACTATGGATTCAAAAATATATTATTACGGGTATAGATTAAAATGATTTTCACCGTGTAATTTCAAACAATATTCTCTACAAAATTTGAGATTCAAAACTGAAATTTCCCTAATTGAAATGCTTCGCCGTCAAAGTTTTAAAATAACGACGATCTATTTTGAAAAAAGTTTGAAAGAGAAAAAATTTCAAGATATTTTTCTTTGTTTTATAAGAAAAATAAGAAATTAAGAATAAACAAGTAACAAAATAAATGAATTTCACAGTTTGAATTGGTTCTCAAGCTGCGAATGCTTAAATAAGAGGGCAAAGAGTGAGCCTGATTCAGCAACCTGCTCAATATCCCACAATACTCTGGGAATGGCCTTCATATAAAACAACAGAAATTGATAACACAAAAACTACATTATATGCTTATTGAACTAATTTTGAAGATTAAATAACAACATAATTAATTTTTTTACATATTGAATTAATCAGTTGATTCAATTTTATTGGTTTATTCTCTATCACAACCGAACTGATCGAATTAACTGAAAATCTATAAAAGTGGTAACAAAAATTGAACTTTTAGACCAAAAATCGAAGTAAACAAATCGAATTTCATCGGTTCGATCGGTTATTTCCGTAAGGTTCGGTTTTTTTAACGCCCCAACTTTCGTGCAGCCTAAGAGATGATAATGATTGTGCTCTCATTTTACAAAAGAAAATAAACTGCTCTGATCTAATTTATGACTTATGAGTGTATTGATCACCCCTTCAACAAAAATATGTGTCTTAACTCAATTGGTATACATTTCAAAGCAGATGTGAGAGGTCTTGGATTCGAAACTCAATCTCTTCTAAAATTCATATTTCTAAAAAAATACATACACTAAGTTTTTGGTTCGGTGACTACCATATTCTTAGAAAATATTCAAGAAAGTATCCGATTGTATGTTCGATTTTCAAACCGTACAAAATTAGGAAAAAATGCCCTTGATTTCTTAAATAAAAATTATGCCTAATCTTATGACAATTCTCTAAAATCAAACCTATTAGCATCGCAAGTGAAACTCAGCTGGTTTGAACCCTTTTTGGAGTGGAGAGCTTTAATCCATCTAGTACCAAATTGGTACGTGAAACTTTGTATTTAAGTTTTTTTTCGAAGAATAAAAATTGGACCAAAGAACATGCTAAAGAGAGCTTTCATGATTCATCCATCTTTTGTAAATTCCCACTCTATATGTCTATGTACCCAATAATATGAAAGTGAGCAATCAACATCAAAGTAAAACAAAAAAATGTTCAATTTTATCCACACAGTATATGTCTGTGTAAGTGTTCAGTTTCTTCAAGCAAGAAAAAGAGTATCACATCACAAGACATAAGATAGTGAAAAAAAGGACACAAACATCATTAAAACCATGTTCTAATTATATGTCTTTTGATGCCTTTTTCCTCATCCATCATGTCAACTATATTGAGCTTAATTTTGTAGGGTATTTTTATTTGATACCTTTGCACCTATTGTTTGTGTTATGTTATTAACTATAGTTTATTTTCTTTTACAAAATTACTATATTTTTAATTTAATTACTATAATTTTCTCAGATTTCATACATACAAAATTTAACAATAATTTTAAGATAGTCCACTACACGTCGTTGAGCCACGTCTGGCTCGACAAGCTTAAAATGCAAATATATGATTTTGGTCTAATGTTTAGAAAGCGTGTTTAGGCAGACTAGCTAGATAGGCTAATGTAATACACATCTAATTTATATCTAACCTAATCACTCTATCAAGAAGCATCATGAACAAGTCTACGTATTATATTTTACGCTAATGTAATACACGTTAATTTCGTGATATGATATTTCGACGGTACTAATGACACAGTAACGGATAACTACCAAGAAAATCTAAAAATCGTGGCAAGATATAAGAGAACATAGAGGGAATTTTATAGATCCAAGAAGTTGAATAAAATCTTATCATGCATTGATGTGGAGATAGTAAAGGGCAAGTGGCAAAGTGGTCCAAGAAGATAGAAGATAGAGTGGAGTGGCTAATTGAAGTGGTTTAGTGGTCCATAGATAAAGGAGAGGAAAGCCATATTTGAAGGGTAAGAGAAATGGGGTAAGGAGGAACATTATCAAAGTGGGAAAATACCAAGGAGTGGGTTATATACCATTTAGCCACCACATGATCTACTTATTCGATTCTTTTAATATATTTCGGGTCTCTAGTTTTGAGAATTGTAAGAAGTACCAACTTAGTTGGGATATCTTATTACTCCTCGGTCACTTTTCTGTCATTTTCATTAAAAAATAAGCTCAATTTTAGTAGACTTCGTCATAATTATATTAAAATAAAATAAGTTCAGTCACATAAATTTAAGAGAACAGGGCCTTACTTCTGATGCATCAAATATTCGTCTCGATGGTTGAGCTAATCACACTTAGCATGATTTAATATTTGCAAGCATTTATCTCACGGTTTTGCTTTTGAAAGAAGTAGTGATAAGTGAGTTTTACACTATATTAAGGCTTTCTTACTTTCAATTGAATTATTTGTTGGTGTAGTAACTAAAATGAACTGAAATGTACTTATTTCAGTGTAAATTTATAGGTTTGTAGTACATATAAGTTGTAATAAGTGAGTAACAATTGGATTTGGTCAATTTGCAAATCCACAAAGTTTGATGGAGATGACCAGAGATGAAATCCCGACTCTTTCAAATTTCTTTTTAATTCAATAAAGTAGTGATAAGTGAGTTTGATTGTATATTAAGGTTATGTTCTTTTTAACTTATTTGCAGGTGTATTGAATTAAATTGAATTAAAATGGAATTCAATGTAAAATAATAGGTTATAATACTTATAAATACTGAACTAAATTGAATTAACCGGTAAATAAGTTGAAAAAAAAAGTTTAACATGTACTAAGACTAGTCTATATTATAGAGGGTAATTACTACTCTACGAAAATTATTATGGAGCATGCAAGATACATCATGTATAGCATTTCTTTCCTCTTATAAGATGGTGGGTGACTTTATAGCTAAATTCCTGTATCATTGTATTTTTTTTGTTGAAAAAGCTGTATTATTGTGATTAAGCGAGTACCATTTTTCTTTTTTTTTTTTCTCCGACAAGTGCTCATTGAAAAGTATACATCAAAACAGTACAACATATGTAAGTGTTAAGAAGATTCATGTGAACATAATATTGTATGTGTGATTACTTTAATTACTATGAATAAGTCAATCACAACAACATGTGGGCTCATCGATTTCACACATTTTTCACGCGTAAAGCAAATGGTTGATTAATATTCAATACCCATAAGAATAATAGCATTGATAATACTCTTTTAATAAAGAGAAAAAAGAAATTTGCTTTAAGAATGAATATTCCAAATCGTTCTTAGAGTGTATATCAAAACTGTATATGAAAGGTTTCTGAAAACCTTAACTTGAATTTCATGTTTTAAAACCGTGAGATTGGTCGTAAACAGCGTCAAAGTGGACAATATCATTCAAACTATTTATAACACGTTATCAACATGATTGCGGTGAGAGGGTATGTCAGGAATGAATATTCCACATCGCTTTCATGGAATCTGCTAGGCCTATAAACAAGGGCCTTCACTTGAATAACGTGTATTAAAACCGTGAGGTTGGTCGTAAGATTTCAACATGTGCGGAAGGAGGGTGGGGCAGGTGAGGCACGTGCCCCACCGATTGCAGGAAACTTGAAATATAAGCACTAGCTTTTATTTTATTATGTATAAATTTATGTGTAATTGTTGGAATGCAAACCAAGTCCCACATTGGAATTTTAAAGAGTTTCAAGCTATATATAAATCTCCATCAAACTCTATTAGTATGAGGTTTTTTGAGAAGGAGCCCAAAAACAAATCCGTGAGGGTATGACCAAAAGCAGAGAATATCATACTAATGTGAAGTTCGGTGGCGATGCGGCAGTCCTAATAAGTAGTATTCAAGCCAAGGTTCGTTGCTGGGAAGTGGAGCAGACTACCTTGGGTGGATTGGGCAAGAAATTCTTCAAATCATGACCGGGACCAATTTGGCCTTGCGAATTGGAAATTTGCAATTGATGCCCTATGTCGAAATCGAGGGGCGTGTTCCGCAACGTGGTAGTGGCGGTGCAAGATTGTTGGCAGATTAAATGGATTTCATCGAAGCGAAATGCCACGAGCTGTGTGGTTCTTGGTTCGAGAGGAGAATCGTTAGAATGCGACCCAAGTCTCACATTGGAAAATATATATAAAGAATTTCAAGTAAAGTATAAGTCTCTATCAAACTTCATTAGCATGATCCTTTTTGATAAGGAGCCCAAAAAAAATCCGTCAGGGTTTGATGCAAAACGGACAATATCATACTAATATGGAGTTCGGTGACGATGTGGCAGTCGTAAAAACATTTTACCCTTTCCTTTTTTATTATTTTCTCCTTTCTCTTTCTTATATAATTGTTTGTAAATTAATAAAATTCTCACTAAATATTAAATAAATACTTTCATCTATATTTTTAATTTTATTAATTTCATTAATTTTATTTTATCTCCTTTTCATGTTTGATGTTTAGCTTTGCCTTTAGTTTATAAATAGAAAAGGCGCTGTTGTATTATTGTCGGCTACCATCCACCTATTATCATCCTAAAACTATGCCTCATCCAAGTTCGGGGTCTGGTTCCGCCATTGAAAATTAAAATGAATAATATTGTTCAATTTGTTTATATCAATACGGTTCTCTCTTTTAATTAATTTTAAAACTAAATTTACACAATTAAATTTTTTTTTATGAATGATGAGTTCTCCAGTCACTTCTAATTTCTGATGTGGGTATTTTCTAACTATTATTTACTACTATTTTTAACTTATAACAATTTCTTTTAATAAAATTAATTTATTAGTAGCTTATAAGCAGTTTAATATTTAGTAAAGCTCATAAAGAATTTATTAGATATAAAAAAGATAAAATATAATCCTTATAAAAATAATATTAATTAATTAATAAATACATATAATGAAAATAGTTTTATCTTACTTTACAATAAGTTAAAAACAAAATCATGACTTTTAGTTTATAATTTCGTATACAACTTTCACTTATTCTAATAAAAAAATTCTAAACTATACTGTTCTTGTTCTTTTGCACTAACCGAACTGCATTCAATATAAATTTATAAATGTTTGGAACCAAATTAGATAGTGTAAAAGACCAATGACTTTAACTATACTTTTCTAAATATGTTTGCACATATTTTTTTTTATCAATATCCATATGGATGACTTCTTTTATCTTTATCACAAATTCAATAATGGTAGATAACTTGTCTCAATAAAAGTATATACCATTGTTTGTCTATTCTTTTCACTATGCAGAAAGAGAGTGACAAACCCAAGCCTAACTAGTTTGGTGTATTTTAGGGTTTTGACCCCTCTTAGCATGCATGAATTTTAAGTGTTTTTTCTTCTTAGTTTTTATTATTTGACATGTCATTTCGTGTATGTCTTCTTCTAAGGTTCCACTTCAAATCATAATGTATGATATGATTCCTTATCTTATATACATTATCTCCCAAATTTAAGATTTACGTGTTACTGTTTTCATAGCATTTGTTTTGTTTCAAGCATGGTTATAATTATAAGCAGTTGTATAATAATCGTATTTAAACACTAAAAATGTAAAAACAATCACTTGATGGTGAACGGTAAACCTTATTGAAGGTTTATTTCTTTTATTTTATTTTATTTGTCTTTTTTGTTTTGTAGAATTGGGACCACTTTATTATATGTTTAACCCAATTGGCTATCTTGACAAATGGGAGAGGATAATTGATAAATGAGTACTTTTTTCTTTAAATTTCAATAATGTTTCTACCTAACAATTGAGTGTAAAGGTACCTTGCTTTTCACACATTGGTCAAGTATCAAATGATGTACTATCCTAGTAAATTAAGGAAAATAATATATGTAACTTTCTGAATTAATATATATTTTATTTACCTCTCAAAATAATAGTACTAACCTATAACTAGGATTAATGATATATTAATGTGGCAAGTGTAAAAAAAAACAAGACATGTACTAACAAGTTAATATGTCATTTTGGTTAATATTTTAGTTTACAACCAGTCGATGCTTAATTAACTAGTACTCGATTGGCACTCAATAATTAATTATAAATTTTTTTTACCTTGATTACCAAGAATAAAATTAATAATATTGCATAGATTTATAAGTGTCATACAATCATTGGTTTCCTTGTCCAACAGCAAAAGTTGCATTGTTGTGGGAGTATGTGGATTTTGGATAGTCAAATTATCAATAGACTAACTATGGTAACAATCCTGGACCGGGATCCGTTTTTTAGGATCCGGATTATAATTTTACAGATTCGTCGGATCCGGGTCCAGGAAAACGGATCCGGGTTCAGGTCTGGATTTTACAATAAAACCCGGATCCGGACCCGGATCCGTAATTAAAGATTAATTATACATTTTTATTTATTATTTACCTCGAAAATATTGGATAATTAATATTATTTGAGATCCACGTAAATCCAATTGTATGAACATAATTAAATGAGCATGTAAACTATTTAAAATAAGGTGAAATGTACACATACGGAAGCTGAAACTAAGAATTTGATGTTAATTACATGGACTCGTTTATGGACCCGGATCCGTCGGATCTGGATCTGGATCCTAAAATTATGGATCTGACAGATCCGGGTCCAATATATTCAAACGAATCGGGATTGGGTCCAAGCTGGACCCGGTCCAGATCCGGCCCGTTACCATCCCTAAGACTAACTAGTTATAATGTCTTTTATTATAGTTTATTTTTATATGGTTGAAACCTCTATCTTTTTATTTTCTCTAAATGATAAAAAAAGCTTACGAAATTGACGTTTGAATAACAAATTAATTAGTCAAATGCATAGATTGAAAAAAAATTTAAGGAAAAAAAAAGATAAATAAGATGTCCCTCTCAGTAAGTTACATACAAAAGAAAAGGAAATACAATCTTTAGAAACTATACAGGATTTTGCGAGAATTTTGTAGCACACTGGAACGCTTGAAACTCTATGCCACTCCAACTTAACTTACATACCTTAGAACAGTTAATAACATTATACCAACTTGAAGAAGTGAGGTCCAATCATTGTGCGCGTTCCATAAAATTCTTTGAAAGTTGCGCTTTCAGAATTTAGTACATGTTAGAAAACTATCCACAAAGGCACCTATCAAAAATGTGGCCAAAGTATTTTTTTAGTAAATGGATTGACCTAAAACATATAAGTTACACGTAAATTGCAGGTTATAAAGAAAAGCGAGTAAGAATCTCATTCTCTTTTAAGGTTGAAGAACCGATAATTTTGACAAATTCATGAGTTGAATGATTCGCCAATATATGAATCAAGCGACGATATTATTATAACTTCACAACGTTACACTTAATATTTACTCTAATCTAAACATCTCAAAACTTCACGAAAGAAGGCTAAAATCAGTTCTAAATTTCTAATTCATCTAAATCAAACCTACCAAACAACACCTAAAATCAACTGCTAGTATTTTTTTAATACATCATTCAAATATTTATTTATTTGAACAAAGGATAATCCCAAAAAAAAAGTCATAAAATAGTGTTACAAGTAGAAAACGACACCGTTGAAGGTTGAGTTGGACAGTATAAAGCGTGGGGCCCAATTTAGCCGACCATAAGAAGAAGGGCGTGGCATTGGTCAGCTGGACAATGACAACTCCGCCAATTGCAAGCTGGTAGCTTCTCAAAAGGCTTCAATTTGTCGACACGTGTTTCTAACGGAACCATTCACATACTGTTCCAGGATATTTTCATGAAATTTGAATTTATGTATAATAATGGTAGTCTAAAAATTCGGAACTAGACCAATGTTTGTGTTAGCTTACTTAAAATGGTTGAAATTCAATTTGTTTTTAAACATAAAAATATTTTTTATTAAAATTAAGTTTATAATTTTAAGTAAACCCGATTTTTAATGAATATTTTTATAATTGTTTGATTTTTTGTTCGCTACTTTGAAACTCGGAAGCAGATACCGTTGGAAGTAAGTTTTTGATGAAATAGTATGCAGGAGCTTTGATGCTATAATCATGTGATTAATTGTAAATTGGAATCAACTATTAACTTAGCTATGTAACATATTGTGAGTAGAGTTTATATTTTTTTTATGGAACCAATGATGAGGTCACAATCTTCACTTACCGCCAGATATGATTACAGGGCAGGTTACCCATCAGGGTTGGTCTGAACCCGCTCATTTTATTATTAAGTATGGTCTAATTTTTCTAAGATCCGAAATCATATGTTTTTAATGATCATGGTTTTTGTATAAATATATACTCAAGATCGCCTGATTAAAAAAATCTACTATTATAATTTTATATTATATATTTAATAATTGTTTAAAACTTTTATATTTTTGTATATTGTACCAGTCATACTTATATATTAAACGAATTTAAGTGAGAAATGAAATTAAATGTAAAATTTAGAAACATTCATGTAAAAGTTTTTGTTTTCATTCAGTAAAAAATATATAAATTTTTAAAAACTATGTATAAGTTCATGAGTCTGACTTGATAATGACATTGTAAACCCAGTCCAAGCCCGAATTTTTAAAGCGTGAACCTGGATCAGACTTGTAATAAAAACTCTGATGAAGCACAATCCGAACCAAACTCACCATACAAACATGTTTACTCAGTAGGCTCAATCTCGAATCTCTACCTTCATTAAACCGGCATTGGTTACCCTCTCCACCCGTTCTCTCCAGCGTAATGAAGTAAACCGGGTGAATGGACAGAGAGTAAAACATAAGATGAGACGAAGAAGAAGTCATTAGTTTCAGCTGATAGTAAGTTCCAAGGAAAGTGTAACATTACATAAAGACAAACCAATCACACTTCTCCTTACTGCATACGAAATCTCCTCTTCCTGTCCCAACTCTTTCTTTTCATCTTTTAATAAATTATATATTTGGACTCTATGCTAATAAAATTTAGTTAATTACCATACCTAATAGGCTAATCCTAATGAAAATTTATGGATTTTATAATTTATTTTCTCATTAATTTTATCGATAATTAAAATTTATTGGATTTTTTCATTGTAGTAATTTTTTTTTGTATGGGTTATTGTTAGTTAAATATATGGTGGGTGATATATAGGAACATAGCCAAGTATTTATTTGATAAGTAATGTAAGTCAGTTACGTGGTTTTTTTTAAAAAAATGTGGTGCGACAATATTGGATGAAATATGTTGTTATTATGTGACTTGAGGATTGATGTGCTTATAGAATTATTTTTAGGGCTGTAATCGAGTCGAGTCGAACCGATTTCTGACATGTTTATGTTCGTTTATTTAACTTTTAAAAGAACATGAGCAAAGCTGAGCTTGAATTCGAGTTCAAAATTCTATTTGTGTTCGGTTCGTTTAAGTGTTCATTTGTTCACGAGCTGTTCATGAACAACTATTTTATTTTGTTCATGAACTGTTTGTTAACTTATTCATGAACGAGTTTGTTTATTTTTATTTACCAACAAATTTAATAAAATTAGATATCATTCAAAGATTGAAATTAAATTAAAAACACAGTAATTTAAACTTGTATGATTGTGAATGACGAAACACTATAACAAAAGGCATAATATATCCTCAAAATTTCATTCAAAAACCAACAAAGTTAACTTAACAATTAGCAATTAATCAGTTTATAAAAAGTTTATTTTGTATCATGTAGAAAATTAACTGAGCTAGTTCACAAACATTTATCGAGCCTCTAATAGAGTTTGTTTGCGAGTTAACGAGCCGAGCCGTGACTTATTTATGTTTACCTTGTTTAATATCCGAGTCCAAAATCATGTTCACGAATTGTTCATTTATTAATCGAGTCGAGTCGAGCTGTTACCGAGCCGAACATCGAGCTATTCATGAACTGCCTGATTCATTTACTGCCTAATTATTTTTGGATTATTTTATATTGTTTTGATTGTAGTATTACATGGTAAATGCAAATGTAGATAGCATCATTGATCAACAAATTATAGTGAACCGATTAAGAAAGTGTTTTCCATTGGTCGTGTTTGTTAATATATTGTTTGAACCGATTTTAAACTTGTGCCTTAAAATATAAAAAATACATCAAATAATGTTCAGGAACTAAATCGATACATTTGAGCAATGATAATGAATGTATGTAGTAAATATAAACTACAATAATTAGAATTTCAAAATTTTATTTGAATTCTAACATAAATTAATATAACTATTATTTTGGCAAATAAGTAAATTTAAAAGTAAGACTGACATTAATTGTTTGCAAGTTTAATGAGAATGGACCATCGTCTTATTGAGAAGATAATTTGACATCAAGGCTCTGTTCAACATATTGAAACTGTACTGAGCTGAACTGAATAATACTGAACTGGATTGAATTGAACTGAAATTGAATACACTGAAACTGAATTGAAACTGAACATACTGAAACTGAACTGAAACTTATTATTTTGAAACTGAAAATAGTAATACTTAATTGAATAATAATTATTTATATCAATAATAACAACATTACCTTTTAACCACATAATATCATATTTTTGTTTCATTTATTTTATTATGATATTTTGTTAGATTTTTAACTTTTTTAGTATTAACAAAAATCGCACTTTGTAATATTATTTTGGGACAAATGTAATTTAATTAAAAATACTACAAAATGAAAAAAGTAATTAAGTTAGTAGTGCGAAATTCTAGTGTACAACAAATTTGGAAGATAAACCATAGCAATAACTAATATGTCGATGAGGATAGTGAATATGACGACATAGACGAAGATTGAATTA
>CATIWQ010389526.1:0-18617 GCA_949673415.1 Euphorbia schlechtendalii
TTTTTAAGGTAAAAAAATCAATTAATATAAATTATTACTTTTTTTATGGAATAGATTTTATTAGTATTTAAAATTTTTAATTATTTTCCTAGAATCATTGATCATATTAAATGTGTCATAAAAATATAAATAACGGTTGGATCATGATTAAACCCGGTCGAACCTATAAAACCGTGAACCATTTACTCCACTGGCTCGACGTCCGGTCCGGTTTCGATAACATTGGTGAATTGTCATAGCAGTTGGTATTGGAGGAAATTTCTGAAGCTCTGAAATTTGATCTCTCCCTCCATTATTTTTAACTCTATTGTCAATGGATTTATATAAGTTTGCCAAGTGCTATGATTTGTTACTTGGGAATCCTTGTGTTATGCCTGGGTTCAAACAGGTCTGGTGTTCTGCCTCTGTTCCAAAGCACAGGTTCATTTTCTGGCTGGCGGTTCAGGGGGAAATTGTTGACAGCTGATGTCCTTCTTCGCCGGTGTCCTGGGATGTGTTCTGTCCGTGGTATGGAGTTGGAAAGCCATGTCCATATGTTTTTTGGCTGTCGGTTTTCTTGCTTACTGATTGCCAAAGTTAATGCGTGGTTTGACAGGCTTGGTTTGTTGCTGGACTTTGATAATTGGTTGGCTTGGTTTCCTAATATTAAGCCTTGTTCATTCAGGAATATTGCTTGCTTGCTTGGTCACTCTGCAGGCTGCTGCTTATTTGGTTTGGCTCAATAGGAATTCTTGCTTGTTCTCTTCTACTTGTAATTCCATTAATTCTTGCTTTACTCAATTACAGTACATAGTTAGAGGCATGTTGAGTATGTATAGGAAAAGAGTCAAGTCTTCATTAAATTTAGACTGTCTGCCTCTTGTAGGCTGTGTTTGTTGTTTTGATGTTTGGGCATTAATATATTCCTTTTTTCATGAAAAAACCTTAATATCGAGAAAATAAACCCAGAAAGAAATCAAGAAATGAAATTTATAGATGAAAATTTGTTAGAAAATCAGGAGTCATTTTGAAAAATTTTCATCAAGATTGATGAAATATTAAGAATCTAATTTTCATCCAATGTTAAAATGTTCTGTAATAATTATAGTTAGAAACAAAAAATTTTGTGACAATAATTCTGATAGCAATACCAAATAACATTGTGAGAACCTCCACATCAACATTTCTCTTGTTAAAAGAATTGGAAGCTTAGCTTATGATGGTAAAAGCATTTAACATTGCTTTTCTACATTTTTTCGTAAGAAATTATTAATGCCTTAACTCCAATATCATTGGTATTCAGTCAAAATAATCTAATAGCTGCAAATTCATACAAAGAAGGTAGGAATAATATGAGCTTATTCAAAATTGATAGTGACAATATAGCGAGTAAGATCAAATACATGCAAACTATTGTTGGTTCATCTAACGGTGATAATATTTTTAGGGTTAAATAACCATAACCTCGCTCATGTTTAACATAATATACAAGTAACTCATTGTGTTTTAAAATTTTTATTAATATCTCTTTATGTTTTGAATTTTTTCATTACTACACCCTCTATGTATTATGAAGTCTTCTCTATTAAAATTTCCCAATACATATATATTATTTTGACTATATTTGTTTATCTAGTTATCGCAACTACTGATTTCTTAAGGTATTTAATAAATAATTTGTTGTTTTTACTTATTTTTGCACATTTCTTTACATTTTTTCTTATAGTTGCATTAGAAAAACGAGCATAAAATGAATAAATTAAATGAAAGTGATATTGTTATAAATATAGATCTCGGTAAATTTTTAAAAAATAATGAAATAATAACATATAAAAGGACCTAATAATATAAAAGAAAAGTATAGAGATAGTAATGTGAAAATGTTAGGAAGGTATAAATTAATTTATATAACACAATGAAGTACTAGTGTATTATGTCAAACTTGAAGAATGTTATAATTATTTAAGTTGGATGAAGTTTCGACAGTCAAAATTAAGCAATAATAATTTACAGGTTGGGAATGAATGCTGAAGAATGGTGAATACCACTTTTAAGTCTTAAACACTATAAATAACACATACTTTATTTCACTATCTTTCTTCCCTTCTGCATTTACATAAAAATGACAGTATAACGAGCCATTATCTTAGCAGCAACCGATTTCTAGCTTCATCTTCAATTTCTAGTTTTTTCCTCAAAAAATGATTTCCTTATAGCAAGTCCAAACATTTTCCCAACCTCATTTTGCATGATATATAATGATTTTTCTCTAACCATCTCTCCATTTTTCATTGCCAAAATTAAATTCAATTTAAAATAATAATATTTTATTATTAAACTAATAAAAAATAACAAAACAATAAAAAAAATATTGTTTTTTTATTCAATTTTCCAAAACGAAGAATACATCATTCCCCATAGGAGTGTTCAAAAACCAAACCTAACCGAAATAAATGACTGAATCGATATAATTCGGTTTATTTGGTTTGATTTTCGGTCTAAACGGTTCGATTTCGGTTGTCACTTTTATAGATTTTCGGTTAATTCGATTGGTTCGTTTTAATATAAAAATAATCGATATAACCGAACCAACCGATTAATTCAATATATCTAAAAATTTAATTACTTATATAATAATTTAATCTACAAACTTAATTCCATAGCAATATCATCACGTTCTTGAGACACTATTATTTCAATTTATTACTTTTGTACAAGATATACATGTTAATTTATGTATGTAATGAAAGTGTTAGTGATAGTTATATATAAAATAAATAGAATTTTAACAAGAAAATGAAAGAACAAACAAAAAAAATTAATCGTTTAATGAATCGAACCAACCGAATCGAATAATTCGGTTTGGTTTCTGTTACTCATCTACTTCAGTTCGGTTTCTATTTTTTCATCTTTTCGGTTTTCAGTGTATTCAGTTCGATTCGGTTATTGAACCGAATCAACCGATGAGCACTCCTAATTCCCCATATTTGGAAATCCCTGTTCTGAAGATATGTCATGTGGTGAATGGTTGGACTTGACCTTTCATCATATTCATTCCCCATTTTAAAAAATTCTCTAAAATGGAAAACCATTGAACGTGATAGATTTTTATTACAAATTCTGTGAATATTATTTTATGATTTAATTAGTTGTTTAGATTAGATAGGAATAGATTAAAGTTTGAATTTGAATTGATATTTTATCATATCATATTCATTCCCCATTTTAAAAAATTCTCTAAAATGGAAAACCATTGAACGTGATAAATTTTTATTACAAATTGTGTGAATATTATTTTATGATTTAATTAGTTGTTTAGATTAGATAGGAATAGATTAAAGTTTGAATTTGAATTGATATTTTATCATATTGTTATTTTGTAAGGTATTAAATTTCATAATAAAATGTGCCAAATGAACTCATGAAATGAAAGTTTGAATTCAGTTTCTTAAAAAGCCAACAGCACTTGCCATTAACTGGCCTGAAAACTCAACATAAAACCCACTAATACTTCCAGCTCTATAAATAGTCAAGGCGCGATTCATGGTACATGATTAATCACTACGTAACCCTCTACGATATTGCATCTTCATTATCCTACGTAATTGATGCTTGGTGTTTTTGAAATTTAGGCACATAAAAAAGTAATATTCTGTACAGCTTCAAAGTGGTGTTAAAAAGGGATCCATCATTTCACTTGATCTCTTTTCACAAACACAAGTATTGGCTTTTACTGTACTCTAGTTTGAAATTTACAGGGATGTTTCTTCTTTGTTCAAAAGCTAATGAATAGTATAATAGGTATTATAAAAAAAAACAGTTAATTGCTCTTGAAATATCTATTTCTTGCAGGATAAATAAATACCAGAAATAATGGCGGCACCGGCCACAGCTATACCAAGTGATGCAATAACCTTCACGGCTGAAACACCTGCTTTCTGAGCTGGCATTTCCAAAATCTCCCTCAGCTGCAGCAGTTCACATAAAACCTTTTTTTAATCAGTGGCAAACAAATTTTCTAAATTTCAACTTTGGTACATTTGTAAATTTCAATCAATCTCAACTATCCATCCAATTTTAATGGTTGAGATTTAATTCCGCTGTGAACCTCACATACAACTAAAATTCAATCTCAACCCATTTGAACTGGATGATCAGTGTATCTCAAAATTGGAAGTGAATACATTACACTTCGGCCGAAAAGCAATAGTGCATTTTGGCCCTTGTGCCAGCCTAAATTTCATCAATGAGCTCCTGTACCTGTAATTTTCATGCAATTTGGGCCCTGACTTGCAAATTTGTTAAACATATCTCCCCATCTACGTTAATTGGTTCACCACAAACTAAGAAAACTAAATCTAACGCACCAGTCAACATGAAACACGTCATATTCTTCTGATCAAATACACTATCAGGTTCTTAAAATCTTCTCATTATTTTTTTGTCAAATTTTTGTATTTTTAAGTGGATTGGTTCCATCTGCTTAAGTTTTTTATTCAACTAGATCATCAGGGTTCAAATTAAATGACATTATTGAATAAAAACCTTTAAAAAATGACGTATTGGACCGATCAACAAAGCACAAAAAAATCACGGAGCTACTAAGTGAATTCTGCCCATAAGTTAGCTTCACAAAACATTTTTAAAAACAAACATTTGCAAGGAAGACGGCACAACACAACTATCTAATATAGTTAATAGGATAAAATCAAGAAGACGGTAAAAGAAATAAAGAAAGAAATAAATTGAACACGAACCGAAATAGGCTGTTTCCAGTGCTTCTTAATTCCGTGCAAATGTCCCTTGCCAACGACAGCAACGACTGAACTATGTTCACTTGCAACTTTCAGTAATCTTGAAGACATGTACCTGCAACTCACATATGTACACCAATCGAACAAATAATGAACATATAGCCCGATCGTGAATTGCATCTTGAACTATAAAAAAAGTTGTTGGCGATGCGATACTTAACTGGTCTCGCTCGTGCACAAGGGTTTCCATCATAGTAGGGAACTGCTTACTCATCTCTTCGATTATCAGAGTCAACATATCCTTATCATCCATTTCCTTCAGCTAAAAATTCGTAAAACAAATTTTCTGTCAACTAAAATTTAAGGGTTAACTTCAAAAAAATACCTAGTGGTTTCATTCATTTGCAAAACGGGGTCCGATGATTATTTTTTTGCAAGAGAGAGTCTGCGGTTCCAAAAAAGTTCGCAAATCAAGGCTTCTCAATATTAAATTATGTTATGAAAATGAGTAATCTTGTTCAGTTTTTAGATAACAAACTTCAAAAATCATTAAAAAAAATTTCGGAAAATTAATCAAATCTTGACTTATAAGTTTTTAATAACAAGGTTGGATTCTTAGAATGTTGAATTGTTTAAAATATTCAATGTAACACCATTATTCTGAAACCAGAGACCCCTTCTGCAAATATTTTGGAACCACACACCCCTTTTGCAAAAAAATATTCCTCTGTGAAACCACAGGGTACTTTTTAAAAGTTTGCCCAAAATTTAACTACACAATCTGAATTTATTGCATACACTAGAGCTCGACTTTGAGATCTATAGCTTTAGCGGATAGAGGCTTTTAGCCTCAGACAAATCTTAAATGGCACAAAGTAAAGAAAGTTTACCAATTTGTTAAGGTCCTCAGGGCTAGGAAGAAAAACTGCTTGAAAAAGGAGAGAATACGATAGCTTAATCTTATGCCAAAGAGGCATTTTTGCCCATGTCCTTCGTAATGTAATCTGTATCAGTTCAATTCTTTTCATTACTATATTGATCAAACTCATAAAATGTAAAGAATTAAAATTAGCAATTTAAATGTATCCATCACATGTTTGTGAAAACAGCCAGCATTGTAGCCGTCATTGATGAATGATGAAAGAAATTTTAAAATACAGGATGGTTAACCCCCAGATTAGGACATGAAAATTCTCCAATCTGTTTACCATACTCGTGATTAATTAATTCCACAGGGTGACACAATACATAACATCGATGCAAAATCATTAGTTTGTTTCTTCAAATATATTGAAGCTTTATTCTACTCCCTCCGATTTTTTTTCCCTGTTCATTTACGAAAATTTTAAAACCCAAAATACTTGTCCTCAAAATTTCATGTTTCTTTTCCATCATTCTTCCAAGTGTACCCTCATTTACTCATATGTTATTTTAAACAGAGAGGTTTAAATCGGATACATTAACTTGAATTATATGTAAGGGTAAACTAGTATTTTCAATACAATTTCATGGTGAAGATCAACCTTCAAGGAGGATGTTCTCAATTAGTTTCTCAAAGAAATGGAACATGGATAGATATATAGTGAACATTTTTCAGGTCTTTCAATGTACTAAGCTAATCAAAGTATTTAGATTTTAGGACTGCTTCATTTTAGTAAACTTATCAAGGCGTAGCCGTAGCTTAATGGAGCCTAAACAATTAGAAAACAATTTAAAGCATCGATCAGATAAAGAGAAAAAAAGCAATTTCGAGCTAGGAATCACCAATGGCATCTTACTTGTACAGGGCGATCACCAAGGATAACTTTGCCACCATAAGTTCTTGCTTCTTCAAAAGCCACACGAAATTCGGAACCAGGAAAGACCTCAAGCTTCGCTGCGACCTGCAAATGCCAAATATCATATAGAATTATGGTTTATATTCTGTCACTTAAAAAGTAACTAATGCATGAGTAGAAAACTGAGCATATAAAATCTACATGCCTTGGCAAGGAACCAGCTGTAAAGTATCCCAAATAGGTTATGCTTCTTCTTCCAACTCTCAATCATTTCTCCCATGGTAGGCACCTGCTCAACTAAATTTGAACACACATGAAAGTGTAAACCAGAGTAAAAATAAAAAAAAATGCAGTGCAATATTGAAATTAAAAGGACATTTTTGGTCATGCTTAGCTGAGTAGCAGCAATTACTCTGCAATGCAAAATACAGCATAACTTATAGGCAGTTGAAAAATTCATGCAACTAATACAAAAACAAAAAGGTACTATAAGAAACAATACACACCTTTAAATTTTGAGGAGTAAGGACCGCAATCCGACTAGAGCATAACTCAAGAAAGACAACCTTTAGCCATTAGCCAACAAACATTCACAATTAGAAAGTTCCTTACACGAGTTCCTAATTATACAGAGAGTCAGCAGGAAAATCACCTGAGGTTTTAAGTAGCGGATAACAGCTTCAACTTCTTTACACGATTCCTGTAAAAAGCCATAAATGAAGTTTTTAACATGACATTCGTCAACTGACCATTCACTTTCATTTTCCTGAAATCACATAATGCAAAAGGTCTTTGCTATGTTGAAATTTGGATTCTACATAGTTTATCCACAATGATCATTGCCTGGATCATGAAGTGTGCAAGAAATGAATTTCTAAGTTAAGAAAATTTTGCAATTCAGTAACACATACACTTCGAATTAAACTAAGAAAGATCATGTCACCTGTGAAACATGGGCCGTGCCAATCAAAAACACGTCGCAAGATCCACCCTCAACAGTTGATTCACACTGCAGAACCACGACGCTTCTAGAAAGTTCCTCAGGCAGCTCCCTCCTCTCCGGCTCGCCGCCACTTGCTGCAACTTCTCCGGTGTCCTCTCTCAGCTCAGCAGCGACATCAACAATGCTCTGACTCAAAGGTTCCGAAGTGGGATTAGGGTTTTCGATGTGAACAAATTCATCAGATACTGGAGGCTGGTCAGATGATTCCGGCCGATATGGGTCCATCGCCGGAGGTTTCGGTTGGGAGGAAGATAGATAATTGACGGAATTGGTTGCAAATGGGCGGAATTTGTTGAATTTTGGAAATGATAACTGGATGTGGACACAGGTGTTTGAGGTGAGCGTCTTTCGAGGGATCAAGGAATCAAATCTATTGGTGGCTGTAAGGAACCGGCGTAACTCGGGCGGCGATGCTAATCGACCGATTCATGACAAGTACGAGGTTTTGTAATTTATATATATATATATATATATATATATATATATATATATATATATATATTTTTTATCTTAGTGCATTCTTGTTACAAAATATCTCCTTTCTCTTTAAATTTTTAAATTGATGTTATAGTCATTTCAACTTTTAAAAATGTATTACTTTGTTTCATGGAAATCATGTGTCAATTTTACGTTGATTAAGTCTACAATACAGGCAGCTGGAGACTCAGCTAAACTCAAGTTACATCATCACAGAGTAAAGCAGAACCACATTCCAGCTCACACATGACATCACTTTTCTATTGAGATTCTGTTAGGAGCTTATGCAAGTTGGTGATTACTGATTGGTTTGTAAAAATTTACTCTTGTAATGCTATATATATTTACATGCAGATTCGCATTTACAGTTTAATCAATGTAATACACAATTCTCATATAAATAATCAATGAAAGTAGTTTCTCACTGCTACTGCATTTCTCAATTTCATTTCTTCATTTGTTCTTACTTTCTTGCTCAGTTTTGATTGTTTTTCCGCATCAAAATACAACCTTTCTACATACATTGATTTAACTTTTCAAAACTATCATTTTTTTCATTTGTTCTCTACGATAAAAAAAACCTAATACGTGGGTGCAAATTACGAGGTCACTTTGAAAGTTCAGGAACAAAGTTCAAGCACATCTGGTGCATTAAAACCAAAATTTTAATGAAGTAATTAAGAAATTTTGAACATGCAGCGTGTCTATTTAGCTTTTCCAAAGTAAATATTTTATCACTTTTATTAATTATTATCATGGTCTAATGCATACTTTCTCTCATAAACTTGGTAGCTTTTCCTTTTCGCTGCTCCCAACTTTCATTTGCCTCCATTAACATCCCGAACTTGGCAAAACACTCCCAACAACCCTTTCATGTTGGCATAAATGTGAAAAAGTCAACGCGTGACTCACACACGTGATTATGTGACTAAAATGCAGTTAATTTGATGCCATGTTAGCAACATTGGTGATTAATTTGAATTGTGAAAAGTCCAATTTGGAGAATTCTTCTTGCTTTTATAAAAAAAGGGTTATTTTTCTTTTTTCTCTACAGATTTTATTGTTAACCAAACAAATATGTTTATATTATAAATTGCCATGACATTTAAAGAGAATCCAAAATTAATGACTTAGACTGAGAAATTAAGAAATCACTGTCTGAAACAAGGAAAGTTATGTACACGCGTGTTTATGCCTAGTTGATGGGGCTGTGGAGTGCTTTTTTTGCCAAATTCGGAGTGTTAGTGGAGGCAAATGAACGTTGGGGGTGGCAAATGTGAAAAAAATGTCAAGTTTAGGGGACAAACTTTGTATCAAGCCTATTATAATCAAATAAAAACATCATTCATTGCCAAGGTAGAGTAAAGGTTGAATTCCAAGAATAACAAGTTTAGCTTAACACTATTTTGTCTTTGCTTGCATTTTTTGGATGCTCATTTTTTTATAAGGTTATTGTTACTTTACTTTTTTTTAAATCATTGGATTGAGATTTTAATGGTTAGTTAGCTCATAATCACTTCAAAAATTCCATATTTTCAAAAACAAAATTTGAAATAATTAAAGAACCAAGTATCTATGTTATAATATAATTAAAGTGAGAGACGTTATATATGTAATTCTTATGATTAATTATTTTTTATTTTTTATTTAATAGTTACAAATGAAATCACTACATAAATTCTTACGAACCAAAATAATTTACGAAAAATAGGAAAAGCCAGTTCGATTAGCTGATACTTGGCGTAAAGAAGTAGTATTATCACCACTCAGATCAACAACATCTTTGCATTGATATATCAAAGTAACAAATAATAAAGTTTTTATTTGATGTCATGTTAGACTATCCATCACCATGTAAAAAGATTAGAATGTTCCCTCTTAAAAAATTTACACCTTAGGGTTTACAAAGATGTTCGATTTGTTGGGGTAAACGTTCAAAGCAATAAATATATATAAATATGTGCGAGTGACCAGGTGTTCACAGCAAACGCCTAAGTCAATGGCTAGGCGTTCAACGTAAAACCAAGGCCTTAGGTGCATGTATGAAAGCCTGACCAGGTTGTCGTTTTTCCTACATGCCTGAAAAACAATTTGAAAAAACACGTGTTTAGATTCCCATTCTGCATTTTTATATTGCTGCAAATGCATGATTGTTGTCATTTTGTTTCAAAAAAAATTTGAGAACGAAAGCTAAGAAATGAAGAATAGGAGACAATTAAAATGTTTATGAGTCGAAGCGCAAAATTGACAGTTGATTGGGCAGTTTAAATTAATCCGACCTGTTAATTGGGCGGGTTTATCAGGGTCAGGGTTGGGCTTAGGCGGGTTTTTATATAAATAACTCTGTCCAAGCTCTGCCCAGCTTTTTCAATAAAAGTGCAGGGCAGGGCAGAGCCGGGTCAAAGTTGAAATATCTTATCCAAAGTCAGACAATTCTTCAAATTGATAAAATCAAATAATAAAAAAAGTCATCCAAGTCGATTAAATAAAAACAATTCAAATCCAAAATACAACATTCCAAATAATCAAAAGTATTTCAAACACATTCAGTTCTCAAACTAATATTAAAACTCTAAAAAAGAGTACTTAAAGATGAGGGAAGCTTCAATTGAAAAAAAAAGCTAAGCAAGTTTCCATTAATTTATATGAGAGGAGCTTCAATTGAAAAAATGAAAAGTGCAGAAATGAGTGGTGACTAATTAGAGATGAGAGAAGAAGAGTACTTAGGTTTAGGAATCAGGGCTAAGTAAATTTTAATTAATTAATATACTAGATAAATAATAGTTTAGTAGATGGCAGGGGATTGGCTTAAAGTGATATCATAATTACAAATTTAGCCTTTTAAGTTTCTATTCTCTTCCGTGTGTTTTCATATTTTCAAATTCTGAGATTTAGGTTCCTTAATTATCCACCAATCTTCAAGTTTTCACTCCTACAATTTTAGGGCAAATCAAAACCTAATTCTCTCATTTTCTATTCGACAATTGATTTCTTCTCTTCATCTCGGGTTCTATTTGATTTTATTCCTACTGAAATCAGGATTCAATTATCCACGAAATTATGATCAACTTTGTTTCTATTCTTCTATTTTGAATTTTTCATTCAAGGAGAACAATCAACTCTATCAGAATTTCATATTCCTAATTCTCTCAAGGACAAAGACACCCGAAGAGATTGCCTAGGAAGAGAGATCACGAATAGAGCAACTAGAGGTATGTTTCTACTACCACTGTGAATTCTTAAGTTGTTATGTCATGTTTATTATTTTACTCAAATGGAATTCCTATTTGTGTTATAAATTGAACCTTGAAGCAATGAAAACATCCGTTTTGTCCATGAGTCTATTTTGACAAATTTATTTTACTTAAAATTGAATTTCTTTGTTGTAGGAAGAGCACATGAAGGAGAAAATTTGAATCTTATTGTGTTATGTTGCTTGAACTAAAGATGAAATGGCAATATTTGAACAATATGTTGCTTCTTCTGTTTTGATTGATTTTGTTTGTTAAAATTTAGAGCAAATTTGTGATGATGAGAAGCTATGCATTTCTTGAACTTTTACCCATACATATTCTTACTCGTTTGTATCCATAGTAGTCAAGGAGCCAAGATGCACTCAAGGCGCAAGGTCGGCCTTCAGCCTAGGAAGGCAAAATTTTAAGTCTTGACACAAGGTCGCGCCTTTAACTACTATGTTAGTATCTTCTTTGATTCTCATAAAATGAACCGAGTAAATGCTTGACATTTTTCAGATTTCATGTGTTGAATAATTACAAAAACTTTGATTGTCATTTCCTCTTGTTGGTGTAGGCGTGCCAATATAATTTATTTTAATTGTTTCCTTTGAGAAAATTGAATCTGTATGTATAGTATCTGTTTAGATTTTTAATGGAAGAGTGGTTTTAGTGACATCAGCACTTCAAATGGATATACAAGGATTTTTTGTGTCTACTGTGCATATGACAATACTTAGTTATGTTTTATATATGTTAGTCTCTGGAAAGGATTGCAAAATTTGCAAGATTGATGAGTAGGTTTTTTGTCACATATTTCACACATGGAAAGAGTTTGAACATATCATTAGAAAATGATTGAAATTAAAATATGCCTAAAAATAATCCATATACATAGATAACTCTGTTTCTTTCAAGAATTATGATATATGATGAAGAGATTGATGAGGTTGAGAAGTCGTCAAAAGTATTAAGGGTTTTATTTTGGGAGGATTTAGGTAACTCATAAACATGTGTTTATATTTGTTTTCAAATTATTATATATCCAACTACATGTCTATTATATGTATGATAAATATATACTATATGCATGTTATAATTTTGTTATATTTATTATATTTAATATATTTCTAATACATGTTTATTCTACCATGTGTATTTATGTACTGCATCATATGTTTGAAATACAAGTTTGTCCTAGATTGCCATAATCTATATGTTGGTATTAAATGGCCCCACAAATGCAGCTATTGTGATATTTCCAATGGTCAAGTTACCTCCTGACACAAAGCATCAAGACTGCTAGGTAATGCTGGGTCTGTAGATGAACCTAAGAACACATTGCTTCCAAGTTTATTAAAACATCAGCATGATTTGGAAAAGTTAACAAATCAGCCAGAGACAATGTGGATGAAGCACCATCAGAGTGCACATAACTTCTAGGTAAATTCTCGAAAACAACAGAACTATTTGGTAAAGTTGGAAACGTTCCTAGAGGCGTGGCTGTTGAAACACCACTTATCATGAGCATGTTTCCTCCAATTGCAAGTTTTAGAAGTTTGTCTTGAACTTGTTCTAATTGGTTGTAATCGTGGATATTCTCTTCCATGACATTCTAATAACTTACTGACCTTTTTTCCATTTTAGTATTCAAAGGATACAATTGACCTCTTACATGGACATTACATAATTTCCATTAGCCGAGATATGAGCCCTCCATTACAATCAGGCAACGGCTTGAGAAAGTAGTTGCAAGTACCTCTGAAATAACATTTTGGAAACTGTAACTGCTTTTAACAAAATGGTCTTTCAAATTATTTTAACGTTTTATGTCCAACTACATGTCTATTATATGTCTGATAAATATATATTATATGCATATTATAAATTTGTTATATTTATTATTTTAGATGGTGATTTACATTTAGTACACTTATATTCCATTTTTCATGATGTGCAATTACATTTATGAATGTTGTTGTTTGTTGAATTTTTGCGTACAAGCATTTATATTTGATTTTGAATTATTATACGTCAACTACATATCTATTATATGTCAGATTAATATCTATTATATACATATTATAATTTTGCTTTATTTATTATATATCTAAGAAATATTTTTTTTATGAATTTGTGTTTTTCAGATTGAAAGGCCAGTTGTGTATTCATTGGCAGCAGAAGGAGAAGCTGGTGTAAGGAAATAAATTCATATGCTTCGAGATAGGTTTGAGATAACAATGGCATTAAGTGGATGCCGCTCTCTCAGGGAGATAACTCAAAACCACATTGTCAATGACCGGATACGTATCAACTTGACTTTTTAAAGATGTCATTTTCCTGAATTTTTACTCTTCAACCAGAAATAGATAGGTGGCTTTCAATGACACGGGAGTGCACTTTAGCCATGTCAAAATTGAGGGTGAACTTGATGAAACTTGTCAAGTTGATACGCTCACCCTTGTAAAACAAATGATATGCTTTGAAGAACAAATGTTGGCAAAAATAGGATGTGAAAATATTATTGTATGAAATATGAACGTTGAAGAAATAAGAACAAAACTGCTATGTAAGCTTAATATAAATGATTACACATAAAAAAGAGTAATTTGCAAACTATTCATTGACATGAATCAATTACAACTTGTTCTTATATCCATAATTAAGTAATTGTTATTGTCTTTTACAGTTACATTTCCCCAATGGAATTACTCAGTGTAACATTTTTCTGAGATTTAAAGCTAGAGGTAGGAAGAGCAGTTAGAATGTTCCAATGGGATTACAGTTCACTGAACGATGACACATACAAGAAATTGCCTTCCATTTGACATTGAGCAAGGGGAAATGAACTGCAGAGGAAATGGAAAATAAGCAGCTGAGTTTTCCAAAAATGAAATCTAAATCCCCTCGGATGCGGCACAATTCACAGTACTAGCGAATTGCATTAACATATGATGTTTCTTGATTGTTCATTAATTTAACATTATAGTATTATATATTTACTATATATCTATTATATATATGTTACATGGATTATATGATCATGTTATATATCTAACATATATTTTGCACCTATAAGATTTTCTAAAAGACAAGTAAATATCAAAATAGGAAGCAGTGATATTAATTAACTATTGAACATATTACTGATTTATAAATTACAAACTATAATCGAATAATTCCTAAGTTTTAAAAAGACTGCAACAATATTGAATTCTCCAAAATCATCAGTTTTCTCATTCTCTCGTCGTTTTTTCTTTCCTGTCAGTCGTTCCCCAACCTTCAAGTGTACGAGTTATAATCTGTAAATTTTGATATAAACTCTTTTGGCATTGGTTTGTCCTCCATCATGTACTTGATGAACCTCTGCACAAAAATTCCACAATTGCTGCAATTTGTTCATTATCATAGTTTATTTTTGTCATTACTTTTGTAACATACTTTTATACATATATTCTCTCAAATTTTTAGTCTCCCCATTATAATAAATATATAATAAAAAAAAAACCATTTATCATGTGCTCATGTGTTATTTTACACTTGAAGGTTTATATTATATATGTAATATATTTAAAATGAACATATATTAGATATGTAGTATATATAACAGGTATATAACATACAATGGCTACTCTTCGAAAAATTGTATACATGTACGAGACTTCTTACTATCTATGCATTTTTTTTGAAATTTTTTGAGATTTGATATTGCAGTAGCTCTGTTTACCTTTGTATCCCTCTCTACTCATGTTTTTCTTCATTTTGTTTCTTCTGTAGGAGATTTTCTTGTTACAACCTTTCTCTTTGATGCCATTTTAGCCTAGCAGAACCAACATCCTGAGTAAAACAAAAATCTTGGCAAAGTAACGTGTCAATGGCATTGAAAGCGAGATCAATAGTTTCCCACAATCAATTGATAATTGATTTAATTTTCTTAGAAAGATAGTCAAAAGAAAAGGAATAATGTCTCACCCGTGCCAATGAATTCAAACATTAGCATAGGAACTTCAGGATAGTTCTTCCTATTAGCAACATTAATAGTCTTAATTTGGACTTCATCCAGCAGCTCTACTCTTGACACCTAAAACAAACAGTACGATCATAAAAGTACAAAATTATTGAATATAATTTGGTAAAATAAGACCTTTCTTGAGATAGATACACCTAAGCTAAAAACCACTTATGACCCAAGAATATAAGATCTTGTGTTGATTCTCGTATTGTATCTAGCAACTTCCTATTATCTGAAGTAGTTTATTGACTAAAACTTATAGAGAAACCGGACTTTGAAAAGAGACAGTTTATGGAAAAGCCTAATCCAATACTAATGGAGATATTTTTATAGCTTGAAAAATCTGTATAGTTGCATTGACAACAGTTTTGGTATTTCCTTAGTCTAATTAATTGGGATTTCTTATAAACAATATATTAATTTCATAGGTTCAAGGCATGCCCTTGCGCCTTGAGTACGCCTCAACCTATCAAGTTTCGTTATCTGAAACAACATAAACGAGAAACCCACAATTATGGCACTTTGCAATATTTCGGGTTGTCAAGGTAAGAAACACAATAAGTAAACTGCAAAGGATAACATCCATTGCCTCTGTATATGGTTTTAGGTTAATGATTGGCTTTGTAGAATCTCACAAAGATATCAAGGCCCACTAAAGGCCCAAATAAGCAAGCTTTGGTCCAAAACAGACTCCACAGTCAAACTCACCTTGGCATAGTCACGCGTTAAAACAACTTCAGTAGAGCAGCGAAAGGCCCTCAGCGCTACCAACCGCGCTCGGGCTGAAATATCATCGGCGTGACCCTTGCTGATCCAGCACACTCCTTCTCTTTCCTTTGTCGCATTAAATGCAACTCTAACTGGTAGGGATGAAGCATTTAATGCTTCGACGGTTGAAAAGACCCTCAAGCGGTTTGCCACACGCGCATAACTTGCAGGCGGACCTCATAGATCATCATTACATGTATCCCTATAAATAGCAAGACGATTTCCCACTTTAGAGGTAACTGTTACTTCAAGAATATACACTTATCACCCTTCTTAGACAGCTAACTTTAGCATCGGAGGGTCTTCGCCGGAAACACTTTCGGTCGGAGACTTATTTTGTAGGTTCTGAAGACTTCGAGGACAACCGGCTTAACTCAACCGATACCAAATTAGTGCAGTGAGCATGGACTACGACCCTAAACGATAACTACTCCCCCAAACAGACCAACAAAATCTTTCACTCTGGGAACGGTGCTATTCTTGGACACACCGGAACTGGGAGATAAAGCTGGAATGTCGAACCCCGTTACCATCGTTCCACAGCCACTGACGAAAATGCCCATCTCGTTAAGACCAGAGACGTATGAGGAAGGAAGAAGGAAAGTGGAAGAACAGGACATGGTGGCGATGCTTGTCGAACAAAGCGAGCAACAAAATGCGGCCATGGCCCTTATGCAAAATATGATGAATGAAATGCTGCACTCGCGAAGAGAGGAATAGGAATTGCTTAGGGACCTTTATAGGGAAAGGTAATTGAATGGGATGGGAGCGCGACGCCAGTCCCGAGGCTCCCCGTCCATGGTAAGGCAAGATCGCTAGCATTACACTTACCGCCACTCGCGGACAATGGAGAGGGATGGAACCGTGTTGACTAAAGGAAAGACGCAAACAAAATCCCAGCGACGAGAAGAGGGAAGATCGGAGGAATTATTTGATAAGTGTATAATTACACTTATTATCATTATAAGTTTACACAATAAACACTATAGTTTAAGTCATTTTTATACTTCATATAAAAGATTTCACGTGGTATGTAGTTATTTTTTATGCAAATGCAGATACTAGGTAAATCTTGGGAGCAAAATGAACTAAAGTGGAATTCTATGAAAAAAGAGTGAAAAAGGTGCAAAATGATGCGTGGAACTTGAAGATTTGGCTTAGGATTGAAGCTATAAAAAATAAGTGAAGTTACAAGGAGATTTCTGAAGAAAACTCAATTCACGGTCGTGACAATACCTTGCGGTCGCGACCTGTTCACTTCAGAAATAGAAGTCTGCCAATCAAAGGTTCACGATCGGCGAATCACATATAGCGGTCGTGACATGGATGGTTTTCTGATATTATCTTCTTAACTACCAACCGCTAGATAAGCATGATCAACCGCCATCAACCACCATCAACTGGCAATGAATAGACACTTATCAGGAGTTAACCAATCATGAAAAGGTGCCTATCCATTGTGGATTGAATCAAAGCCTCTTAACCAATCACATTGAAGAGATGAAATCTTTCAGCATTAGATGTTACTCTTTGTTTGTGTGAGCACGGGATTTTGTACCAGCTCACGCGTTCAATGATGATGGCTTTTCGGGAAATTTATTCTCGAATCAAACGATTTTCAACCATCCGACGATCTTCAAATGGGAATCCTCCTCGGACGTTTTAAATTACTTAACTAAAAGATTACACAAAAAAAGAAAAAAATATATGTATATAAATAAAATAAAAAAAATGAAGGAGACGTAATCCCGAGCGCGAGGCCGCGCGAGGGAGCCTCACGCAAGGCACCGCGAGGCCGCGCGACGTGAGAGGCCTCCCGAGGGACCCCCGCGCAGGCCACGCGAGGCCTCGCGAGGAACCCTCACGCAGACTGCCCGAGGCCTCGTGAGGAACCCTCGCACGAGGCTGCGAGAGGGAGCCTCGCGCGCGAGACCCTTCTCCGGCGAGGCTCTACATTTTGGATATTTTTTGGGACTTTTTTATCTATAAATAGTCGGGTCTTTTTCAGTACACGGGGCCCGGAAATTCAGAGAGAAAAATCCTCTCTTTCAGAATAAAAAGATAAAAAAAATATTTCTCACGTTCTTCTAACTTTTTCTTGGATCTAAAACACTTTTGGATCTCAAATATCTACATCTTTTACTCAAATTTCTTCATCTTTTTATAAAATTTCTTCATCTTTTCTTCTAAATTCCTCAGATATTCTCGGGTCTAAAACCAATTTAGAACCCAAGTCTGATTATCTTTTGGATAAATAAACACGTTATTTTCCAATTAAAATTACACTAAAATCCCAAGAATCAAACAAAGATTTTTGGACTTTTACATCAACCTTTTCACATTAAATTACCTAAACTACAAAAACGAACGAGGAACGCTCCCGGGGATCGAACGGACACGCCGAAGTGGATTCACACCGAAAGGGTAAAGCCTCTGACTTCCTAGAGCTGCTTATTTCGTGTTCCTCCTTTTCTTCTTTTTAATTTTTATTTTTGACCTAGGAATTATTTTTATTCCTTGTTATTGTAAATAATGTTGTAATTCTCCTTCTTCTTTTATTTCTTTTTAATTTTTTTATTAGAATACCCCCACGAAGGGAATAAAATATATTCC
>CATIWQ010389566.1:0-22218 GCA_949673415.1 Euphorbia schlechtendalii
GTTTCTCTCTCTTTTTTGGTGTACCGCTTTTGTAAATTTATTTCTTTTATTTTTACACGTGGTAGCGCTTGAGCTTATCTTGATTGATTGGATTGACGAACTCGTTTCCATCCATGTCCATGATCTTGGCAGCTCCTTTGCTCAAAATTTTCTTAATGACATAAGGACCTTCCCAGTTTGGGCGAAACTTTCCCTGTTGGTCCACATTTGAGGGTCTCATTTATTTCAGAACCAAGTCTCCTGCTTTTAATGGCTAGCTTCTGCCCCTAACTCGACTGTTGTATGCCCTAGCCATGCAATGTTGGTACATCTGCAAATGATCCAGTGCCTTTAGCCGCTATTCGTCAATCATGTTCAACTGTTCAAATATGGCTTTTGCCCCATTCTAACTCTTCTAATCTCGCCTCTAGTGCTACTCGAAGCAATTTCACTTCCATTTAAACTGGTAAAATTGCTTCCGTCCCATACACTAACGAGAAAGGGGTTTGATTGGTGGGAGTTTTGACACTCATTCTATACCCCCATACTGCGAATGGCAATTTATCAACCAAGTCCCTATAGGTAACAACCATCTTGCTTAAGATTTTCTTAATCGACTTGTTGGCTGCTTCTACTGCTCCATTAGCTTGTGGCCTGTATGGTGATGACCGATGGTGCTCGATCCCATATTTCCTCATTAGGTCTAATGTGGCTCCTTGGAATTGAACTCCATTATCCGATAAGATGTGATGTGGGATGCCATATCGGGTAAATATATGCTTTTCTATAAACTTGGCCATCTTCTAGCGGTGATGTTGGTGTAAGATTCGACTTCCACCCATTTTGAAAAGTAGTCGACTGCTACCATAATGAACTGATGTCCATTAGTCGAGTTTGGCTTAATCTCACCAATAATGTTGATGCCCCATGCTGAGAATGGCCAAGGAGTAGATAAGCTATGGAGTTCGGATGGTGGTAGATGATTGATGTCACCGTATATCTGGCACTCATGGAACTTTCGTACTCCCGATACACAGTCTGTGACCATTGCTGTCCAATAATATCCTTGGCGTTGTATTTTCTTAGCCAGTGCTACCCCATTCATGTGTGGACCGGAGTCTCCCACGTGCATTTGTCTCATTACCAATAATGCCTCCTATTTTGTGAGACATCTCAATAGCATTCCTTCTGATGTTTGTTTGAACAGGTCCCCTTCTACTAGACAGAACTGAGTCGCTAATCACCATAATGAGGTTCTTTCAGAGTCTATTGCGCCTTCTGGGTATTCCCCGGTCTACAAAAATTTGACGATGTTGAAGGACCAATTCCCGATAGCTTGTTGATCATCCATTTCCACTAGGTGACAGTAGGAGGGTTCTTTGGCCATTTTCAGTACAACAGGCTTGATTGACTGAGTTTTAGGGCCTTCCCACATTGATGCTAGTGTAGTAAGTCCATCTGCCATTTGGTTTTCCTCCCTAGGTACGTGTTTGAAGATTCATTTGGAAAATTTTTATGAGATTTTCCGTACTGCTTCCACGTAAGGACGGAGTGATTCTTCTCTTATTTCCTAGTCGCCCGTGACTTGTTTAATAACCAGAGCTTAGTCTCCAACCACCGATACTTCTTTTGCCCGTGCCTTTCAAAGTGCCTCTAACCCATACAAGCAGGCCTCATATTCTGCCCTGTTGTTTGTTACTAGGAATTCTAATCATTTGGAAAGGGGTATAACTTCGTTTTACCGTGTTATTAATACAACACCTAGGCTAGCTCCATTTCTATTTATTTCATCGTCAAAGAACATCTTCCACTCTACACCGACTTCCTCTATCAATGCTAGTTGATCATTTGGAAATTCTAGATTTTCAACGTAATTAGAGTCCAAGGGTTGATTTGTCAAAAATTCAGCGAATGCTCATCCCTTAATGACTTTGTTGGCCACATATTCGATGTCGAATTCAGATAGTAGCAATAACAATCGGGAGAGTTTTTTTGGCTAGTGTTGGCGATTGGCATAAGTACTTCATCAGGTCTATCTTTGCGATGGCTTTTACATGATAAGATCGGAAGTAATGTTGCAGCTTCTTTGTCAACCAAACCATCGTGGTGTAGATTTTCTCTACCAAGGTGTAGCGTGACTCATACTTGAGTAATTTCTTGCTCAAGTAGTACACTGCATGTTTGCTTCTATCTTCGTGTTCTTGCACCAGCATGGCTCCAACCGATGACTCCTCAATTTCTAGGTATAGGATCAGGGGCTTTCCAGGTTCTGGTGGGCGGAGGACAGGTGGGCTTAACAAGTATTGTTTGATTTTGTTAAACGCTACCTGGTATTGGTTGTTCCAAACCATTGGTTGGTCCTTTCGTAATAGTTTGAAGATTGGCTCGTAGATGTTAGTGAACCTGGCGATAAATCTACTTACATACTATAGAGAGCCTAGGAAAGACCGGACTTCTTTCTCAGTTTTCAGCGTGGGCATATCCCTAATGGCTTTCCTTTTATCAGGATCCATCTCAATTCCTTTTTGGCTAACTATATGCCCTAGGAGCTTCCCTGATGTGACCTTGAATACACACTTTTTTTTTGGTTCAGCTACAGATTGTACTTCTCGATTCTGGTGAGGAACTTGTCTAAGACAGCTGGATGCTCCTCCCTGGTGTTGGACTTCACAAGCATGTCATCCTCATAAACTTCCACCTCCTTGTGGATCATATCATGTAGGAGGGTTGTGACAGCCCGCTGATATGTTGCACCAGCATTTTTCAAACCAAACGGCATTACCTTGTAGCAGTATACGCCTCATTCAGTGATGAATGCTATCTTGATCTTATCAGTTATTACCATTAGTATCTGGTTGTAGCTTGAGAAGCCATCCATGAAGGAATACATAGCTGCCCTTACTGTGCTGTTGACCAGTACATCGATGTGGGGTAGGGGGAAATCATCCTTTGGGGAGGCCTTGTTCAGATCCCTAAAGTCCACAAATACTCTGACCTTGCCATCCTTCTTTGCTACTGGGACAATGTTGGCTAGCCACATCGGGTATTCAACCACTTCTAAGAATTTAGCTTCAATCTACTTTGCCAGTTCAGCCTTGACCTTTTCTGCCCATTTCGGCCTTAAGCGACATAGTTTTTGTTTTACCGGCTTGATTCGAGGTTCAGTTGGGATACAGTGTTTCGTGATCTATTTGTCCACTCCAGGCATGTCCCCATATAACCAAGCAAACGCTGCCACGTGATATTTAAGTACATTCGTGATCTCTCTTTTTTCTTCAGGAGTCAAATCATTGGAAATTGTCACCATTTTTGGTGACTCATTTGTACCCAAGTTAATTTCGTTTAATGATGTGTCATGAATGTTAAAGATGTTATGTGTATGATCATATGAATGCGTGGTGTCGTCAAGCAGAACATCAAACAAGTAAGCAAAATTATCATACTTCATCAATTTCTTCCTCCACAGGCGGAGGGGCTTCAGTTGTTGTAGCAACAGGTGCGTCAGTGGTAGGTTCTGCCTCAAGAGTGTTCTGCATCAGCTTTTTGGTGAGGAGCTTGATAGTGCCTGGTAGATCTTGGTCTCGCGTATCACCTTTCTTCAGCAGCTCGTTAATAGCCTTAGTGAAAGCTACCATCGCATCTTTTAATACTCTTCCCTTTCCAGACCCCTCGATCGGGGTTACTGCCAGAATTGGTTTTTCTTCCAGATCAGCATCAATGGGGAGTTCAATCAGCTTGTTGGTCTTGAAGTCAAAGACATCGTTGAATATCTCGAGCCCCTTAACCTCTTCTCCATTCAGGGTCGTCGGTTTTGGTTCTCCCAGATATGCCTTATTGCCTTCCACCTTGCAGACGCTTACCATGTTACAGAACAAGGGCTATTTATGCTTGTACATTTTCATGCTCCGGGTGAAACCCAGACCCAATCCAAGTGTGATAAATATAGGGTCGATGGCCCTGATAATCCCCTGATGATATTTCCCCAAGCCTTTTCCAAGGATAAAGCCTTGCTTCTTCGTTTGAGTTCTCAGGCTCCCAGGGAAGAAGCAATATCCCTTTAGAATTCCGTGCCCCTTCTTCTTTTCTTCAATGGCCATTGCCACCCTCAGCCCTTGCATTGTTCTCTCCTCGAATGCGGCAGCCGCCATCATTGATTCCTCAACAGCATCGATCGTCACCGGCCTCCCTTCATGAATAAATTTTATCTTTTGGTGTAGAGTAGAAGGGATTGCATGGATCCATGGCCTGCCTAGAAACAACAAATAAGTTATTGGAATATCCAGCATAGTGAACTTCACGTTAGAGGTCACTCCTCCAGCGGTGACCTCTGCTTTAAAGCTTCCTACTACACCCCTCTTAGAATCATCGTAGGCACGGATCACCGTGTCAGATTTGGCTAGCATATCCTCCCTTAGCCCTAAGTGAGGTAGGACCTTAAGAGGATAAAGATTGAGAGCCGAGCCATCATCTACCATTACACATGGTATAGCGCGATCGAAAATTTGGACCCTAATAAATAAGGCCCGATTATGCAATCCTAGTTCCTGCGGTAGTTCTGACTGATCGAAAGATATGGATGGCATTTGAGGGGGGATAATTCCTTCCCCAATAGCAGCGCACATCTCGATTACTGAGGTCGTAGGCGTGGCAGGCATTTCCATTAACCTCTTGACTAAACCCATCCTATGCTTTTGCGAAGTCTCAAGCAACCTCCATATACTATATTTGGCCTGAGTTCCCTTCAACTGATTTACCAAATGGTCTATGTCCAGAATGTCTTCATCTACCTTTGGAGGTAGAGGTGGCTCGGGCTGTTCCCTCACTATTTCCTCCAGCCTGGAGTCATTGAGCTGTACAGTCTCATCCCTTCTGAAAACTCTACCACTCCAAGTAACCCTTAGTATTCCATTCTCCATCACTGTTGTTTCCCTAGAATTGACCCAAGGGTACTGGTCATATCCATCCTCCGCTTGGTTGCGTCGCCCCTTCAGTTTGTTAGAATCCAAGTTTATGGGCTTCTTCCCACCAGAAATGATCTCTCCCTTAGCCGAGGTTCCTTCTTCGGGTTTCCTCTTCATTCTCAACTTAGGGATATATGCATCAAGATTAATGGGCACCCTGGTTGGTGCTTGCCCGGATTCCACCTTCATTGCGTCCCTCTATGGTTCTCTTTTTTCTGCTGAAAACACTTCTACCAAAGGATCATCCTCGGTGCCTTCATCTTCATCAACCTTTGCATTTACCACCGGGTTAGACCGAGATAGCATCGCTAGAACAGAATCAGTGGGTATCCCTGATCGTACTACGTGAACACTATGATGTCTGGTCATTATCTCCCTGTTGAGATGATGAGCGTGAAAAGATAACTAATCAAAATCAGGGACTGCCAGCCTTGACAAATGATAGCGATACCAATCCCGGTAACCACCTATTATCAATTGTACTGCAGAAAGCTCATATGGTCTTTGCGCCAGTACTAGATAGATAAACATCCATCGCTTTATGTAGCCAGTGAGCGTTTCTCCTTCCCTCTATACACAAGAGAGCAGATCTCGCATGGTTTGTTTCGGAGCTTCTAAAAATGCGAACTCCGTATGGAACTCTGCAGAGATGTAGTTCCAATTGCTCTTGGTTTCAACAGATTGCATCTCATACCACTAACTTACTACTCCTGCTAGTGATCATGGAAATAGTGTAACTATCATGTCTTGAGAGAGGCCTTATGCTCGACACAGGATATGAAACTTGGATAAGTCAGAAGACGGTGAGTCATTCCTGTTAAAAATTGACATACCGGCTAAGTTAAAATTAGCCCTCGGGACTTGTTCCCGTTCTCTAATCACTCAATTGCTTGACTCAGATTCAAGCATCTTCATCACGTCATCTGAGTCCATCCCCAACTCAATCGCCATCACATACTCCTCTTCTTTGCCGGCCAGTGCTTCCCCTGACTGTTCTCTCCCTACGCGAAGCGACGTAGGTTTTTGGCCTGTAAATACCGGCATCCCAGCAAAGTTGATTTCAACAACTTTAATCTTACCCCCGCACCCTTGACGGTTCGACTCTTCCTCCAGCATCTTCAAAACCTGATTAGGATCGATTCCCGAACCCACCATTATCACGAATTCTCTAAGCCCTTTAGATAGGCAGCTTAGAACCTTCCGCTCTTCTAAGCCTGAGTTAATCATTCCTACCCTCGCCTCAAAATTCGACAAAGGGTTGTTCTTCGTGCTGGGCTTATGCGCAGGCTCATGGATAACCTTATCAACCACCAATTTCTGAATAGCTTTCAGCAGCTCCTTGCAGTTATTTGTATCATGTCCCATGGCCACATGATAATGGCAGTAATTGTTCTTCTCTTCCAGCTTGGGAGGGATTGCTTCTTCAAGCTCTCCAACTGATTAAGTTCAAGCAACTTGGTGAACAAGAATCCGAAGTTAGCAGCATATGGGAAGATGCTATGATATTCTTCCTTTGGTAACCTAACAGCGGCTACCTTCTCTTCATTCACCAATTGTACTGCCGGTTGCTTCGCCTTCACCTGCACCGGATTGGAATCATTCTTTCTATAATAGGGCTTAGTAACCTGCTACCCCGTTTCCGCATCCATGGCATCATAGTGTTCGATCTTTTCAGCCCTCATGAAAAATTCTTGATATTTATGGAAAGTCTCAGACCCCAGCCTCTTCCGGTAAGATGGCAGTGCACCATCTAAGAGCTTTATGATCATTTCTGGCAAAGATAGGCGAGACTGTAAGCGCACTTGCGTAGCCATCCATCTCTTAAAATAGGGCTTGAAGTTCTCCCCCGGTTGTTGCTTCACCGCCTCCAGATTCTGCATCGTGGTAATTAACAGAGTATTGAACCCATAATGGTCCACCATTGCCTAGGACAGACATCCCCAGTCATAGGCTATGTCTATCGATAAATGACTGTACCATTCATTTACGGGGCTTCCAAGCGTGATAATGAATAACTTGCCCATCATACGGTCACTGATCCTTAAAGTCGTCATCACGTTCTGATAATGCGCGATATGCACACGAGGATCGATGTTGCTTATGTACTTCTCAAATTGAGGTATATCAAAGGTCGGCGGCAAAGTATCCTCATCTCCAATTGTGGGCTGCACTGGGATTGCACCCCTCTGCCCCTACACATGAGTTGGCTAAGAACTGTCTCTAGAGTTCAGCCATTCCAGGCTGTTAAAGGATATTATTTGGGGCCTCCGAGAAAACTCCATACTATGAATTCTGGTAATACTGCCCCTGACCCTGGAATGTCTGAGAGGGTTCGCCCTAGCTGGGCACTGTAGGTTGAGCCATCCCTTGAATAAAGGGAATGTAATTAGAAGATGGCCTAATCTCTGAAGACCCTACTGCCCTTGGGACGAAAGAAGCATGCCCTGGCTACCCCGGGAAGAATTGGCCAACCACCTGTGGCTCATACATTGTCTGCAGCTGACTTTGCCCAGCACCGAATTGATAGAAGTTAGGGGCGACTGTTGCAGAACTTGGAAATACAGCAGCGGAAGATGACGGTCTTCCCGGTAGGATTGTACCACCAACATTTGGTACCCCATCATTTGCCCACTGCTCGAGCTGCCCAATTCTAGTGTGGTGATTGAGGATTGATGCAAACTGGTCACTATTAGCAAAAGCATTCATAGCTGCAGCAATCTTGGCGCTCACCGATGATTGATTTGCTTGCGGGTTCTGAGCCACCCCAAGAGTTTGCTCATTAATAACGTTCTCTTCCTGCTAATTAGACATGTTGCAAAGACTACGAGGAGTGTCTTGATCTGAATCCAAGCTAGAGTTTGTGTACGAAACTCCTTCCCGATGAGCCATGACTGGAGATAGACAGATTAGCCGGCCAGAAGCCCTGTTCTAAGTTTTATGATAAAGTGGCTTTTTCCTAGCTGATACATACAAGGAGATTGTTAGGGAATGCATGTAAAATCATGATGCGTGAGATGTTTAATGTTATGGCTACGGAAAAAGGGTTAGCGTGCCATGATGCGAGATAGAAATCACACACAAAAAGAGCAGAATCGTTAATCCATGTGATAAATGAAGGTCCATTAGTTTTGAGATCTGTGTCCTATCCTTGGGACAACGTAAAGTGGAATGATGTAATGAAGTGGCCTAATTACCCGTGTGGTGATAGGTCAAAGGTTCGAGAACTAACTTACTTTATGTGTGAGTAGGCTGTGTGACGTACTCTAGTGTAAGGTATTCTCTAAATGTATGGAGAAAAAAACCGTAAGTAACACATAAATGAATGTTTTGGTCATTTTGCCCCTATCGAGATAAAGTCTTAGATGTTAGTAGACATCATCACTAAAGGTATGTAGTGATGCGTGAGCAAAAGTTCACCCTACAAGGGCTTGGGTTAGGACATCAACTGGGATATCCTTTGTGTTCACATTTACCTAAGGTAGGCTTTTGGTGTGTACAGTCACCCCGGTAAGGCTATAAGTCGGATGCCAAGTGGACATCGTATAAGGATTTGGGTTGAATGATGCTACATGATTCTAGTTGGTTTCAGGTCATCCTAAGGTGACTCGATCTCGAGTGTCTACTAAGTTCCTACGTATGAGCGATATCAAACCATGTTTAGTATCATAAGTTTGTGCTTTTAAGTGTTTGCATGAAAATTCATGGTTAGCATGGCACATTTGTACAATGCATGATGAATCGGAAAGCGGTAAACACTTAGCACATAGCACACAATATCTTTCTTCCAACCATACAACTCCCACGTATAGGATTTTTGGCTAGTCTCTATCCTAAGTTTGGTTCATCATAGTACCAAGAGGATACTAAGGAGCGCACCTGCAGGAAAATATAATGCATGATCGCGTGTTTGGGTAACACCCTAAGGAAAATGCCTACAGCTTATTTACATGAGGGTTTATAAATGGGTTGCTGATGTAGAAGGTTCTTGTTACACTGAAATACACTCCAAGCCTCTCCTCAAATAGGTTTTAACGAGGGAGGTACATGCGATATGGCAATAAGTGCTCCACTCGCTCAAGTACTATCTTTTCTGAGGGAGGCAGATTAGTACAAGAGAAAGCTTCACGGTAATAGGGGTACCTTAGACTTATGGGCTAATCCATTCTATTGCAAATGCGTTATTATGAATATGTCAAAATTAAGAGAAAATGGAATAATGTGATTAATAATTTTCGACACTTATCCAAAATCTAAAACCTTTTATAAAAACAAGTTTTAGAAAAAAAAATCCCCAGCAGAGTCGCCACTGTGAGCGGGCAACACAGAGCAGTGGGCTGAGAGCACGTGATTTCATAGGCGTGGTCCACTAGGGTGTTTGAAAAAAAAGGTGCACCGGGTCGGGGACCCGGGAAAAAAGGTTGAAAGAGAAAAGCGAAAATATTTTAGATCGGCTCGAACCTGAATCCGCTATCTCTTAGTGTGGAGTCGCGACCTGGATTAACTCTTTCCAAGAATTAGAGTCATGTGAGGCTTAACATCCGGGGGATGGCCCACCAAGACACAGAGATTAGGGTCCGGGATAAGTTGCTTATTTCTCATTGGATCACATTAAATTACATCTATAGAAAACTGTGTTCTTTTAATCGTGCATATTCGCACTTAGGTCGTTTTTGATTTTAAATGCATGATTCACGTATTGTAAAATAAACCATTCACAAAGCGGAATAATAAACCATCCACAAAGCATTAAATAAATGCGGAAAGTAAATGCAGAAAATAAAATTACAAAAGGCTTTCAAAAATCAGGGGATGCAACTGCCTGCTAACCTATTAATTACATTTCCCAAAAAATTGAAATTGCGAAACCCAAAGGAAAATTAAAATCCTAAACATACATCTAATCCTAATCTACCTGCATCCACAAAGGTTAGCACAGGGGATAACACGTATGTTCTATTTTGAATTTAGCGGGGCCCGTGTTGCCTAAAAAAATCAATGGCGATATTGTGTTTGTTATTTAAATAAAACAGTTCGTTTTATTAGCACTTTGGTTGCTCATTTTAATTAATGAAATTGCTCGCATGGTAAATTGGTGAGGGTTGTTATCCAGGAATTTATTTTATTCCCTTCGGGGGGGTGTTCTAACATACGTCTCCTTTTAATAAAGAAAAAGATGAAGAAGAATTACAGCAGTTGAAATAAAATAAAATGATAAAAATTCTAGGTTCACAGATAAAATCAGAAGAAGAAATTAAACACTGAAAACACGAGGATTGCAGTTCTAGGAACTCAAAGGCTTACCCTTACGGAATGAATCCACTTCGAAGATATCCGATTGGCCGTTGAAAATCCTCCTCGTCCTTTAAGTTTTGGTAAAAAAAATGTGTAGGATGTCTAAAAAAAGTTCGTCTTGTTCTTGGAAATTTAAGTTGTTCTAAAGCTATATTTTTCTGATAATTTTCGGGATCCCCTTTTAATCGAAAAGACCCGACTATTTACAGGAAAATCTCGAAAAATCCAAAAAGGATAAGTTTTTCCGGCGAGTTGGCGAGGCCTCGCCAAGTTTGGCAAGGCTCCGGCCCGGGATTCAGTCCCCTTGGGTTTTCATTTTCAAATTTTTCTTGTATTTTTTTTGTTTTGTTTGTATTTTCGTATTTTTTATTTAATTAATTAATTTCTAAATAAAATTAAATAATTTTATTAAAAATGTCTTTCTAAATTAGAGACGAGTAGGATTCCCATTTGGATACGTCAGGATACTCGAAAGTTGTGTGATTCAAGGATAAAATCCTGAAAAAGCCGTCATCATCGAACGAGCGAGCTGGTACAATATCCCGTGCTCACAATGTGAAATAATAAAAATACTAAAAAAAATGTGGTATTATTTTCTTGGTTATTGTCACCCAGAAAATGAAATAACCCCACTATCCGAACGCCTAGAGTTCTCAGTCCCACTATCCGAACGCCTAGAGTTCTCAGTCACCAATAATGGGGTAGTTTATGGAACATGTTTGTTTGGGATACAAGCACTCCTGGTAATAGGGGGATTGAAGCATTAGTTATAGGCGATTTCGCCTTGGTAATTAGTCAAGTGGTGGGGGATTGGGAAATCAAAGAAGATTCTCTTGGTCATTACCTTGAAGTAGTTTGGGCTCAATCATCAATTTTCAAATAGTGTTTGTAGAGATAAGAACCAAATGGCAGATTCTTTGGCTGCATTATCCTCAGGAAATACCAATGAGCCCATTGATCCTCAAATCATCTAAATCACCTATCTATGAAAAAGTTATAATGGTAGTGGGGGAAATCTTAAAAGACCCATGGTTTACCAACATAGTAAGATTCTTACAAAAAGGATAATACCCCAAAAACACATCTCATTTCTATTATACTACCTTGAGAAGATTAATAGTTCAATTCATATTAATCAATGGGGTTTTTCTTCAAAATGGCTAGTAATGGTTTGTTGCTTAGATGTTTGAACGAGGAAGAAACTACCCAAGTTATGATAAGATCACACTCAGGAAACTACGGATCACATAAGAATGGAATAGCCTTAGCCAAAAAAAATCCAAAGACAAGGGTACTTTTGGACCACCATGACAGCAGATTGTATATCTGAGGTAAACAAGTACCACCAATGTCAAATTCATGGAGAAATCCCGCAGTTACCGCCTCTTAAACTCCAAAATTTATCTACTCCTTGAGCATTCTCGGCTTGGGGGATAGATATAATTGGTGAGATTCAACAATCATCTAGAAATAGACATAAATACATTATGGTGGTCATAGATTACTTCTCCAGGTGGGTTGAGGCCAAATCCTACACTAATATTACCGCCAGAAAGATAGCCAAGTTCATAGAATGTCAAATTTTTGCTTTATATGGGATTCCTCTCCACATCATCAATAATAATGGAGTTTAGTTCTAAGATGAAACAAAAAAATTAATTGAGAAATATGGGATTAAGCATCATTGATCATCTTCATACCAACCACAAGTGAATGGCGCAGTTGAATCAGCCAACTAAGACATCAAGAAGACTCTGTCTAAAATGCTTATCACATATAGAAATTGGGTCAACAAGTTACCTTTGCAGTTTGGGGCATAGAACGAGCATTTGTACAACAATAAATATATCAGCAGTGCATGGCAAAAGTCTACAATGGTCAAGTCAAGAACCGAAAGGAACCATTCAAGGCAGGTGACTTAGTACTAAAAAATTTAAGACATGTCAACACTAACGCAAGAGGTAAGTTCTGATTTGATTGGGATGGTCCATTTGTAATCAAGAAAGTCCTAGGCAAAGGATCAATCAAAATAATAGACATGGGTGGCAATGAGTTCATGAGCCCTATAATTTAATACAGAATCAAGCACTACCATGTGTAAATAAAACATAAACAAATAAATGATAAAAATAACATCTCATCATTTTTGAAAACCCGAAAAGGATGGGTTGGGTAAAAATTAGGGCTGCCTATTAGTTCGAAAACTTGAAAGGACGGACTAGTAAAAAATAAAGTCTATATAAAGTCTGTCAAGCCTATGTGAGGGGTTTGATAAAAAATAAAGACTAAACAGTTGAGGGATGCTAGTTAGAAAATTGTAAATGGATAGTTAGCAATGGGAGACATTTCAGTTGAAATTGTTACAATACGATTGTAATTAAGTTAAAGTCATTAATAAAATTTTCGTTATTGTTGAAATCTATGTATATTTGGTTATGAATGTATGTTTCATAAAAGTGTTTGACTTGCAAGTATGTGAATGCTTTCTTCTTTTAATGCCTCATTTTAATTTCATGTGCTAACCCAAAAATCTCAAAAAGACAATTAACTCGATAGGATGACTAAAATTGAGGTCCATGAAAAAGCCGAGAAGAATAAATAAATAATAGAAGTATATTAGATTTGAAAATCCAAAAGAGCTATTCAGGAAAAAATTAAGACAAAAATGGTTGATAGGTTGAGAATACCTAATGTAACTCCCTATGCAAAAAATTAGGACCACAAAAAGTAAAATAATGAATCTAGCATAAATAATTCACACACATTTTCTTAGCAAAAAGTAAGGGTGGTCTGATCCCCTTGAAATACTCATGCCACTAAGACTAGCAACGCACCCCATCTCCTTAGTTGGGAGAGTCTAAATCTCATATAGCCAAACCTTATACAACTTGTTAGTCATCACAATAATCTTATCACATTACTCAATGTAGCATATGCAATCTTTTGATCCCACTTGTCAGCTATGATCTTTGGAAAATTAACAGGGTAAACAAACGGGTAGTCATGCAAAAACGGGTAGGAATGCGTTACACCTCTCCATACTGCGAGTATGAAGTCATTATGTATAACCCATCAACTGAAATCTCTCCGACCATAACTTAGTGAGAACATCAGATGCCCTCCACCAGGGGCAAACCCAGTGAATTTGCTCCTCTGTTTAAGTTTGTAAAATGCAAATCCACTTAGCCTTTTATAGACTCTTATGACCTAATGTAGTGAAAGCATGCCCCATGAAGTTTACCGGATAATATCTCTTGATACTTCCTAGTGGTGGATTCTTCAAACCCCATTTTTTGAGGATGCATACCTGCAGTTAACAAAAATCAAAATGTATAGAAGTGAAGAGCAAAATCGGAGAAATAATACTTATAGTAGTGTGAAATGATCTCCAAACAATTTTTGATCGCTGAAAGTATCATCAAGGTGAATAAGTCTTAGCTAAGGCAAACATAGTAGGAGAAGCCCCATTGGCCATATTTGAGAGAACCAAGAGCAAGCTATAAGGAGCCATTTTTAGGCCTAAACCATAAATACACTCACTCAAGATCAATATAACAAGCATGGAGAATCGAGGCGGATATTCTCTAGGAGAATCTTAACACCAGTTGAACATCTTATCTAAATGAAAACTGAGTGGTTCTGATGCATGCGAGAGAAATTGATCAACCGAGTCAATGTTGAAAGTCTCCTTAAAGTCACTAACTAAATCAAAGATGTATGAAGGAATGGTTATCTTCACTTCCGAGGACACGAGATATTTAGAATGGAATTAAATTCCTCAAACATCTAGCATACCTCTATAGTGCCAAAGTGAAATACCCAACCAATTGGATCCCAAAGTGAAAAAACCGCTTGAAGCAGGGAAAAATTGACTAAGTCATTGATGTAATACCTCATGTTCCATAATCCAAATGAATTCAATTAAATCCAATCATGATCCCTTAGATGCTTCAAAAAACGCATCAACTCAACTTTGTAGAAAGCCATGACAAAAAATGAAGAAAATGTAAAACGTTGGATTTCTATATGTGATTGTGGTTTAAAAGCCACAAACACTGTACCAGGTTCGACTAGAGGCTACCAGGATCATTTTGATTGCCTTCATGTAAATACTATTATTTTTAGTCCATATTTTATTGAGGTACCGTGGTTAATGATAGATTTTACCAATTTTGAGTTAAAATGGAAGAAAATGAACATATACAAATGGGAAATATGTTTATACAAATTCAAAATTCTAGTGTGCAAAATTATAGAAAACTAATCATTCAAAGAAAGTAAAAAAAAAGACTAAAAAGACCAGGACTCTCCATCAGACTCCTCCTCATAATCTCCATCTGCTCCCTCCCCAGCTATGGCACTCCTAATTCTCTCTTCATGGACCCACTTTGATCTCAGCTCCCTTAGATGAGCCTCCTCTCGCTCAGCCACATCAGCTTGATCTCTCTCAATATCTTGGCTCAAGGACATGTCAACCAAAGTGGTCTACAAAATAACCAACATGCATATATATTTATATTCATGCATAAAATCACATTCACAAATTAGCTAGGTAAGATACCTACATGAGCACATGTTGTATGGATAGGAGATCATCCAAAGACTGGTAATCAAGAGCAAGCCTCTTAACCTCAACTCGGTGAATCTACAAATAACATTACAAGCTCAATGAATGAAAAAACCAATGGAGAAAGCTAAAGAAAATATAGAGATTTGGAATTACGTGCATAGTCTCTGATGAGGAAAAATCTAGCTCGTACATTGGTAGAGGAAGCGTGTGAGCTCTATGCCTATTTGCTCCCATCATGAGCATGTAGAACAAATCCAACATTGTAGAAATGCATCCCTCCACCATCAGGGCATGGGGTCGAGCTATGGAGTAGTTCTAGATTGAGAGGAAGTACTACCACTGGAATCTCGATTCCTCTTACGAGGATGACTCTCCATTAATCAAGAATCACTATAAACAAAAGCAAAAAAACAAGATGATATTTCAAAAAGAAAAAAAGAGAAGCATACCCCAAGGGTAAGAGGAGCAAATCCCTCAAGAAGAACATGGATCAAATACTACATTAACTCCTTATAAGAGCTATCCAAAGAAAGTACATGAATGCTAGTCCATTCCACAAGGCAATTCGATCTTTCTTAACTAGATGTAGATAAAATAGTCAAGATAGGAGTGGTCCCAACATTTGTCTAGCCTCAGCTATGATGACCTCCCAAAATTCCCTCACTCTCTCTCCCCATGTACCACTCTAGGCACATGGGAAAATCCAACACAAACCTCTGATTATCATACGCCAATCAAGTTTCTTGTACAATGCCTCAATGGTTGAGTGTCCTCCCACGAATCCCTATCAAGATGTGACAAACTTAAGATAAGTATCCAAACAACTTGTACATACAATTCTTATTAATCATTTGTGAATAATTTTAGATAAAAAGAAAATACTTGCTAAAGAGTAAGGTACCTAAGCCTAATCATCTGCTCAGAAATCACACGGTTTACCGTGGCCCACTAATGATTCAACTAGTGAAGGATGGGAAAAGTATGTAGGGGCTTACCCTTAATCACCAATGAAATAAGCGCTTGATTCTCATAAAGTCCAAACCTATTAATGCAAGACATAAGTACATATGTACATACAATGATCATTAATAAACATTCATAAGCTCAACAATGGAGATAATTTAAGGTATACCTATAGAAGAAAATGGTTGGCCTTAAGCTCTATATGCCCACCCCTGGTACAGACGTCCAGACTAAAATACAATTGACCAAGAGCAGCTTTACACTAGTTCTGGTTTATAACCTCATCAAGGTCTTCCAAAGCTAACAAGAGCCCATAATGAATGTGGCTCGATCCCCATGATAAGAAAATAATGGTTAATAATCCAAGCAAAAAAGACCTCACATACTACTTCCTCTCATCATCATCGTCATCATCATCATCATCATCAAGTGCCTCTTAAGACAACCAGTAGTCTCTCACACATGTGTACTCCAAAGACTCAGTAGTGGGACTCACCCTCAAATACTCTTCCATGTACTCTCGGATATACCCCTTGGAAGGAAAACAATCTACATAAACATCAAAGTGGATCATAGTCCCTACAAACCTCATCCCTATCATCGCACCATGTTCGATAGAGTGATAGTCATCTCCCCAACAAGTATATGGAAGGTGTGAGTGACATCGAGCCACCTCTCCACCAAGGCGATCGCTGACGAACTAGAGGACTAGTCCCTTTAACCATCAAAATATCAATAATTTCACTAAAGTTGGAGTTTATGATCATCTGCTTCACCACAATGTCCTCTATATTGTCCCACCAGAGGTGACTAAAGGAGAGGGAAGTGTTAATGCCACTCAAGACCTCCTACAAGGATAAAATAAACTGATAAAATTGATAAGTACATCTTACTCTTTATTTTGCATATTGTCGCATAACATTTACACTATTATCATATAAACTTTGCATATATTCATGTAATATCCCTTATATATCCTTATTATGTAGTTATACACGTTCATTTAGGGGTATCATCCCTTAAAAATGGAAAAAAACAAGCAAGAAATGAAAAAATTACAAAATAACACCGTGGATGACCATTCTACATGCGATCCCGGTAGGCCATCCATAAGCATGGTACCATGTTCACTTGGTCATGATACTGTGTTTGCTAGGGATTTACCAGGATCTAGCGCTAGCCACAATAGTTTTGCCTATTTTAGGTTTTTCTCCCTAAATTCTAAAATTTAACACCAAATTGAGTCATATCAAGTCTGAAAATTTATACCTAGATGTTTTCTAACATGTTGGGAACATCAGTCCATAAAAAAATCAAACATTCTTGCATATTTCAAATCTTTCAAATCAATTTACATAAAGTTCTAAAAAACATAAAATTACATAACTTCTAATCTAAAGAGGAATAGTGATATACTAACCTCTGATGTGAAGCTTGTGACATATAATGATGATTGGGAATGGGCTTCATCCCTCACCCAAGCTCCAAATGTCTCTTAGTGAATTAAAGGTAATACAACTTATGAACAAGGAGTCGCCTCAATTATGAGTCATCAATCGCATCCAAATCTACCTTGAAGAGCATCCTAGCATTTTTTGCTCCGTGTTTGTGAAATATCGTGATGGATGGTTTGAGATTTTGTTGAGAATTGAATGATTATGTTAGAAAAGCTCTTGAAAGCAAAGGAAAAGATTTGAACATATAGAAAGTAAGCTTGAAAGCTTATACCTTATATATATATATATATGTGTGTGTGTGTGTGTGTGTGTGTGTGTGTGTGTGTTAGTTATATTTCTTCTATTTTTCAAAATCTGAAATTCCCGCCAATTCTCCCTGGTAATTTTCCAAAAAACCCAAGGATCAAATTCTCAAATTCCAAGGCTTCGAAATTTCCAATTCATATTTCCTTTTAAAAATTCTCAGCGAGAATTCCTAATTCTTCTAGAAAATTCAAAATCTTTCAATCTCGTCAAAATTCAAACTTTGCTAATTTTCCTGAAATTTCAAAATTCAAAGTCTATGCAAAGGTTTTCCCAAAATAAAATTTAAGTTCCCATCTCAAACATTTCTAATCCTTTAGAATATCGATTGATTTTAGTCACCTTTCCCAAACAAATCCCATCATCCATCCTTAAAAATCATTTTGCATCCCCCCGGAAACTTATCACAAAATTCCATATGATCGCTATTTAGTGGCATAAGATCACAAGGAAAATTTCAGATTTTCCATTGTGAACCGCTATTTAGTGGCATAGATCAGAAGGAAAATCTCATCTTTTCTATTGTGAATTGCTATTTAGTGGCATAGATCACAATGGAAATTCCATATTTTTAATTGTGAACAGATATTTATGGCATATGTCACAAGGAAAATCTCATATTTTCTATATAAGGAAAATTCCCTTTTCAATTGTGAACTACTAGTTAGTGGCATACATCACAAAGAAAATATCATATTTTCTTTTGTGAACCTCTATTTATTGACATGGATCACAAAGAAAATTCCATTTTTTCTATTGTGAACCGCTATATAGTGGCCTAGATCACAATGAAAATTCCACATTTTGTATTGTGAATCGCTATTTAGTGGCATGAATTACAAAGAAAAATCTCATATTTCTAATTGTGAATCTCTATTTAGCAGCCTAGATCACAAAGAAAATTTTATCTTTTCTGTTGTGAACCACTAGTTAGTGGCATAGCTCACAAAAAATCCAAAATCCTCACTTATCCAGTTTCGACTTCCCGCATGCATGTTTTATCTTATAAATGAGTAGGTAACCCCGCATACTGTAGATGTCAACTGATGGATGCCAAAGTTCACCACCATATGGTCATTCTTGATTAAAGGGGAAAATTTTTTTTGTTTCCTAACAAAATCAATCAAGGAATTATCATATTCCTCCAGCAGACCTCCAACTCAAGTATGTCCTCTTACTCTTGTCACACTCTATATCGCACCATCATAAAGACTTTAATCTGTTATGACTTACGAGGGATAAACTGAGCGCACAAATTTCCGCAAGCTCGAAAGTTGATGATGAAAGATTTTTTATTTTTTACTTTGTTTAGAAAAATATTTTAGGTTCAAAGTCAATTGTTTGAACTTTCCTTTGAAACCTACCAAAAATTACGCCAAAAACCTCAAAACCGATCAAAATCTCAAAGCTATCAGTGATTGGGATAGGTAGGCTACCAGAATTAATTGATCCCGATACCACCTTCGTAATCATGGTACCAGAATCACATTAAATTCCCCTTTAGTTTGTCAACTTAAAGACATTTTTTCTTGTTTTAAATCTCAAAAAATGGCAGCAAGACTACGAAATCTGTACCATAATCAACTTGAATCAGAAGAAATATATGGCTTATATCCTTTTTCCGGGAGATTGATTTTTTACCCAAATCGTACTCACCTTTTCCCCATAAATACAACTTTAACCTTTGTATTCCAGGTCGAACTTTTGATCTTAAAATTCAAAACCTCTAAAGCAAAAACAAAATCTCTTCCAGAATTTGTGAAAAGTCTTGAACAATAAAAGGGAATCACTCGATTTGTTTACTTGCTCATCGACAATCCTTATTCGCTTTCACCTAAGTTCCAAACACCAACCCGTTACTTCTCTCGAAGGTAAAATTCCTGGCTTTTGACATTGGATCTATCATGAAGGTGAATTCTAAGCAAAAAGGTGCAAATCTAATCAGAGACTTCATACTTTATTATTTCATTTGAGAAGTGTTAAAGCATACTTTAAAGCTTAAGGGGTTGCACGTCGCTTCCGAGTAAGTCTTTGATATTCCTAATCTCTTTATTTACTTTTATACAAGTTTTTTATGCTTAAAAATTGATTAAACATGTAAACTTAACTAAATATTGAGTGTAAAAGAACCGAAAATCAAAAATTATATATGAAAAGTGTGAGCGGGCGACATGGAGCGATGGGCTGAGAGAACGCTGAAAGGAGAGGCGTGGTCTACCGGGGTGTTTGAAAAAGGAAGCACCTGGTCGGGGGACTCGGAAAAGGTTGAAAGTGTTTAGAGAAAAATTTTTTTAGATCAGTTTGAACCCGAATTCGCCGTCTCTTAGTGTGGAGTCGCCACCTGGATTAGCTCTTTCCAAGAATTAGAGTCCTGTGAGGCTTAACGTCCACTAGATGGCCCACGAAGACATAGAGATTTGGGTTCGGGATAAGTTGCTTATTTCTCATTGGATCACATTATATTACATCTACAGAAAATCGTATTCTCTTAATTGCACATATTCGCACTTACGTCATTTTTTGAGTTTAAATGCATGATTCATGTATGGAAAAATAATAAACCATCCACAAGGCGGAATAATAATCTATCCACAAAGTAGTAAGTAATTGCGGAAAATAAATGCGAAAAACAAAGATTACAAGGCTTCCAAAAATCGGGGGATGCAACCACCCGCTAACCTATTAATTACATTTCCCAAAAAAAATGAAATTGCGATACCCGAAGGAAAATTAAAATCCTAAACATATATCTAACCAGCATCCACAAAGGTTGGCACAAGGGATATCACATATGTTCAATTTGATTTTAGTGAGGCCCTGTGTGGCCTAATTAAAACATTGAAGATTTTAATGTGGTTAATTTAAATAAAAATAGTTCATTTTTATTTACACGTACGTTAATCAATTTTATTAGTAAAAATGATCGCATGAAAAAAGGTGAGGTCTGTTATCCGGGAATAATTTTAATTCCCTTCGTTGGGGTATTCTAACATAAGAATAATAAAATGACAAAAAAAAAGAAATAAAGATGAATAAGAGAATTACAACATTAATTATATAATAAAAGAAATAAAAATATTCCTAGGTTCACATGTAGAACAACATCGGAAACACGAGATAAAGCAACTCTAGGAACTTAAAGGCTTATCCTTTCGTTATGAATCCATTTCAGCGTATCCGTTCGATTGATAAGTGTGTAATTACACTTATTATCATATAAATTTTATACAATAAAACTGAAGTTTTAGTCATTTTTATACTTCATATAAAAGATTTCACGTGGTATGTAGTTGTTTTTTTATGCAAATGCAGATACAAGGTAAATCTTGGGAGTAAAATGAGCTAAAGTGGAATTCTATGAAAAAAGAGTGAAAAAGGTGCAAAAAGATGTGTGGAACTTAAAGATTTGACTTAGGATCGAAGCTATTGAAGATCGGTGAAGTTACAAGAAGAATTTTGAGTAAAACTCAATTCTTGGTCGCGACAATCATTCGCGGTCGTGACTTGTTTACTTTAGAGTTAGAAGATTGCCAATCAAAGATTCACGGTCGCGACATGTATATCACGATCGCGACATGGATGGTTTTTTGGTATTATCTTTTTAACTAACAACCGCCAGATAAGCATGATCAACCGCCATCAACTACCAATGAACAGACACCTATCAAGAGTCAACAAATCATGAAAAGGTGCTTATCCATTGTGGATTATATCAAAGCTTCTCAACCAATCACAATGAAGAGATGCAATCTTTCACCAATGTACACAACCCTTCATTTAGATACACGCAACCCTTCGAACTCTATAAATAGGGCTCCAAATCTCACAAATTTCATGGTGCATGGTGGCACATGGTGCAGAGAGATAGAAGGAAAACGTTACAGTGTAAATATAGTGTGTATAAATAGAGAGTTTGCTACATTCGAATCCTTGTTTTGATCACTAGATTTCTCTATATTCTCGAGCGATTGTTGTATAAGTGTACTTGCAAATCACTTATCAATAAAAGTTTTCGTTCTTCAATATTCGTTTGTTCGATATTCACAAAGAATAGCATCCTAGCGGAAGTTCTGTACGGGCCGAGACCGAATTCAAAGCAGATGTAGGAATTGCGGGAATTGATGACTCCCATTAAAGAGTGGATACTGTTTGATCAACTTTAGCTTTCACTTGCATACCTTACAACTTTGCTTTGATTTATACTTATACTTTCTATTTCGAAGTTTATGATATGTCTATGTGTCATAATGCGTATTTCGTGCTAAGTCTTTTATGTTAATCAAGTTATATGCGTTGGTGTTAATTTTAAGAGTAGTTTCAAGGTTAACAATATCGTGTATAATCACTGGATCTGTGATATAACGCTGTTTAGTAAGCCAACATTTTTGGGATGGTAACTTGCTAAATATGGCTATTTGAGAGCGACCCGTACTAAGCATAGTATTGACGTTGTCTAGGTTTATATAATAGTCTTATCTCGTTTGTGCTAGGATTAGAAAAGTTATTTAATGTTTTGCTCTGCGACGAATCATTGAACATCTGAGTGTGTTTAACCGGGTTTGTTAGATTAGTCTAGTGCATCGTAACATCTTTGTTAAACTTGCATGTTTTCTCTACTATACTTGTTCGTAGTGAAAATCTATGTATTTAGAGTCTCTCATCTATCACATTTATATTTACTCTACTTTTCATT